>JASANE010028639.1:0-85223 GCA_030248225.1 Trileptium ribeirensis | reverse complement strand
TTGCTTGATGAGTCGAAAATTAAAATATCAATTACGAATAATCAAACTATGTGCTGCTAATGCCAAGTGGGCCAAGTTGCATTCAATCATTGTCAAAACTTTTGCAGTACTTTGCATTTTGTTGTTATTATTTTAATAAAAATTTATGAATTGAAATGCATAGGCATAACTTGTCGATAGTTAAAATTTTGAGAAAAAAGAGCATGGCGTTAGATTAACACCTCACTCACTTTACCTTATTATATGTTTTTCGACAAGCTCTCCAAATTCGCCGGGCGGTCCCAGTGAAACTGTCGGAGAAGCGGTGTCTGGCACCCTCAAAGAACTCAATAAAAGTAGCTGATATTTACAGACTGTCTTGCGGAATAGGCAGAAAAACTACAACATCATCGGATATGACAAAATACATAAGTGCGACTAAGTGTCATACTCTTCTACAAATCTTTTATATAGTGGACTTTTGATATAGGTAACTAAAGTCTGTTTGTAAACTAATGTAAATTAAATAATATATATATATATAAAGTAGGCAGGCAACCACTAAATTGTGCTAACGACATAAGTGACTTTCGATTGTCTGGAAATTTAAATGTTGCGATATTTGTGTATAACCTCAGTATGAATGATCACTGAATCTTCAATCCTGCTTATAATAATCTGGTCATTCTCTAATATGAAATCATAAACTATGATTTGTGCATTTTCGAGGTTGTTGCAGTTCTGATACTTCGAGCATCTTCCGCGCAATTGTGTATAGTGTATTTACCGGCGGACTGTATCAAAGAACAATAATTGGTATTTTGTGTTGCTAAGTCATCAGGCTATGACTTTGTTTTTTAACCATCTTGAATTATTATATCAAGTCTTGATAAATATATATATAATTAGATTAATTGGCTGCTGTACACTACACCGTAGTTGTGTATAATTAAAATTTGAGAATTGGAGTCCAATTTTTTCAAAGCGACTGTGGTACATGGTAATCATTCAATGTCATAGAGCTAAAAAATTAAATTTACAAAATTTTTCTGAAATCTGTTTTGTTTAGTAAAACTTCTCTTATTTGCTGTTTTTATATTTTTTTACTGTTTTTTCGCGCATTTTACAGTCATTCGCAGTTTTTGAATTTTCAATATTGGTAATTAATTATTCAATTTTAACCAACACCAAACCGCAATGCTAACAACCTTGCTGTTTCACTGCATTTAAGCTATGATTTATGGTTCCACTTTATTATATACCATCTTTGTCTTTATTGGCTTCGGATTTCGCTATATATTGCACATATATAATATTTAAGTATTATATAAAAATATTACATATTAATATAGCACTAATTTTCACACATAGATATACATATATGATATTTAGCTTCGGAAACATAATGGGTTAAAAAAATTTTACAATGTTTGTGACATAAGTCAATTTACATGTAGTAATGATATAAACCGAAAAACCAGCACATGAGATTATAACAGTGTCAAATCCACGTATTTTGGACCAGTGCCGACTGTATTTTATAACTTGGAGTTTTCTAAAATCATTCGGTTCAAACATTGATGGTACAAAAAATAAATCCTTGCAAAATAAATATCACAACAGCAACCCCTTTGTCATTAAAAAATCTGAGCTTTTGCTGAAATTTAGTGGAATTTTGCCGTTATCATCTATTACTTGGAAATTATTGCTTGAGTTAGGATAAATATTTACGTATATATGTCCTATATTAGAATGCGCATACAGTTGTTGGTGTAGTAATGGTTTGACCTTGTATAGCGGAATTAACGAGCGAAATCCAACAATTGAAATAAAAAATCACACATGTTTAGTCTTTAAACTTTCTAGTGGATTGATCTATATGCCACAAAATTTAATACTACTACATAACTGCAGCTATACCATTTTTATTGCTCGCAAAAACGTGTATAAAATATTGACACTTTTCAGTTTGTTATTAGTTGCATATATAGCAAGCCAATGAATTCCAAGGTCTTATTTTAAATAGACGAGCATCGCAAACATTTTTGAATGCTGTGACATTGCTATTCCAGCGGTCTCAATGCAGCATCTAGTTAATATTTTACCTTTTCTGTTCATTAAATGTATTTAATGAATCATTCTGCTTCAGTTGCGAGAAATTCGACAACATAAGGTGTTTCTGTTTTTTACAGCATATATGTACGTAGATGCTTCCACTTATATACTGGGTCTCTAAACTGGAATACCTAAAATTACCCTTAAAAATTATACCCTTAATAAATTGTCCTCTAAGAACAAGCAAAAATTTTGTGCATATTTCAAGTATTACTTGTAAATGTTAGCTAATAGCCTCATAAAACATCAAAAACACTAGCATGAGCATATGGAAAACGACATTTTGACGTAATTTTTGTGAATTTTTGAGCAAAAAATGTGACAACTCGAATTGTATTTTGCAAATTTTTTTATTTTGTTGCAAAACTTTTCAATATTTGAAAATCTGAGGCAATATATTCTTCAATGGCTTTAATAGGGTTCAAATTGTCAAATGCTTGAAATGAAATAAAAATTGCTTTCCAATTGCTCATATTTTGATCAAATTTTGGGTTCAAATTTTGATCTAAAAGTTTGAACGTGTGAACACACCTTAACAGAACATTACAACGTTTTGTTATGCCCCTGTATTTTTTATTTTTTGAGATTATATTGCGATTGTTATGGATGTACATGGTCCCTTCTTAATCTAATGCGAATAGTATTAAAAAATTTTTTTCACTTTACAGTTTAAATATCAACAAGTAAATATTAGTTTATATTGACAAACATATATATGGTAATTATTGGACATTTTCACATATATACTATGTTTTTACCAAATATATTCCCTTTAATTGCAAACAGAAATATATATCTTAGAACAATTTAATATCATACATGCTCAAAGGCGGAGATGGGGTATTACGCTACGGAGGCGTCGGACACTCACCTCCCTCTCCTCCGACAGGTCGCCCAACCCCACATACTTCATGGGGGTGCCCCGCGTGCGCTGAACCCATAGGCACCGCACCCCGGCTAATCCTCTGGGACGACGGACCTTGCGCATGTATGATATTAAATTTATTATTAAATTTATTATTAAGTTTGAAAGTTAACCGTTCTGGTTAAAGATCGAAATTGAAAAAAATGAAATACAGTATAAAATTTGGATGTATTAGACACAGATTGTTCACACTAAAATAGATGTTAGCACTGTGGGATTTTGTTCCTGGCTGTTTGTTTTTGGCGCTGCCTTCAGCAAACATCGCTTCCCGAGTTGCTTGTTACTCTTAAATCACCGAGTCCGACAGCACCTAAGTTGTCACCGTAGTTGACTCCGCAAAACAGTATCTGGAATACATTATTTGCAGCTGTATTAATGGAGGTTGCAACACACACTGGATATTTTCATTGGGTTAGCAAAGTCACGTTATCCTGACCTGTCGTTAGCGCTAAATTCAAGATAAATACACAATTTTTGTACTAAATCAAAAGCGTTACCCAAGTGAAGGGTAATTCACGCTGGATGTTATAATTCGGTTAGCAATGTCACTTTATTCTGAACCATCGTTGACCGTTTCGTGCGTTAAATTCGAGATAAATACACAATTTTTGTACTAAATCAACCTGTTTTACAACGTGTTTTACATAAGGGAAGTGTAACTCACGCTGAAAATTTTGATTGGGTTAATAACGTCAGTTTATCCTCAACAATGGCTGAGCGCTAAATTCGAGATAAATACATAATTTTTGTAATAAATCAACAGCGTTACATAAGGGAAGGGTAACGCATGCTAAATGTTTTGGTTGGGTTAACAACGTCAGTTTATCCTAACCTATGGCAGAGCACTAAATTCGAGATAAATACACAATTTCCATACTAAATCAACAGCTTTACGCAAGATAAGGGTAACTCACGCTGAATGTTTTTATTGAGTTAGCAACGTCACTTTATCCTCAACTCGTTGAGTGCTAAATTCTACATAAATACACATTTTTTGTACTAAATAAACAGCGTTACAAAAGGGAAGGATAACTCACGCTGGATGATTTTATTGAGTTAGCAACGTCACTTTATCCTCCACTATCGTTGAGCGTTTAGTGCGTTAAATTCGGGATAAATACACAATTTTTGTACTAAATCAACAGCGTTAACAAGGGAAGGGTAACTCACGCTGAATGTTTTGATTGGGCTGAGTGTTAAATTCTACATAAATACACATTTTTTGTACTAAATAAACAAGCAAATCCGATATTTTTTAGTTAGAAGTACTTTATCCCCAACTCGTTGAGCACTAAATTCGGGGTAAATACACATTTTTTGTACTAAATCAACAGCGTTACACAAAGGAAGGATACCTCACGCTGGATATTTTCATTGGGTTAGCAATGTCGCTTTATCAGCAATTATGGTTGAGCGCTAAATTCGAGATAAATACATATTTTTTGTAATAAATCAACAGCGTAATACAACGCAAGGGTAATTCACGCTGGTTGTTTTCACCGTGTTAGCAACGCCGCTTTATTCTCAACTATCGCTGAGCGCTAAATTCGAGATAAATACACAATTTTTGTACTAAATCAACAGCGTTACATAAGGGAAAGATAACATATTACACAATTTTGCAACAAAGATGTAGTCTCTTAGTTGTGCTTTTTACTTGGCTATGACGAAACTATAGGGCGATTCCGACAGTCCAAACAAATTTCTTTTCTTTTCTGCTTTATATCTTTCGCCAGTTGATCACAATTTTATTAGATAAAAGATTTTCATTATATATAATATATTCAGGTTTTCCTTATATATTCTTATTTTTCGAATAAAAGCAACAAACCAATTATCGCGGTAGTTGATATTTTTCCGACTGAGGCAGTTCTCTATTTTATATAACTAGGGATAGTTGATATCGATTCAAGAAGCTAATCTCAGATGAAGTGGTTGGTATGCTAATGCTAGCTTCTATATACATGACACCATATTGGGCAGGAATTCTTACCAAATTATTCAGATGTGTTATATGACATAGGGAAGAATTGACTATGAAATTGAACGATTTGGAGTTTATTTTATGTATAAGAGATGTTGAGACAAAATGCATTACTATCGTCAACATTTATGCGGACAGCAATATATATATAATTTCAAACTGCTGTTGGGTCATTAATGCATTAAACTTGAGCAAATATGTCATTTCTGTTCAACTTAATAGCAATATAGAAAAGAATTGTAACTCATAATAGGTTTTCGTAGCAAACATATAGATCTCATAGGTGTGCCTTTTCCTACAATTGGCAATGTCCAAACTAAAAGTTCGAAAAATAATTCATATTGTGTTTCTAAATTTCTCTTTTGTGTCGAATATTAATATAACGGCAGATTTTATTACACAACTAGGCGCCAGGTTCACTTATTCAGTTTTTAATTTTTTGTGTTTTGTCAAATATTATTAAATTAATTTCGAAAAAAAAGTTCGAAAAGTTTAGAAAAAAGTTCGAAAAATAATTCATATTGTGTTTCTAAATTTCTCTTTTGTGTCGAATATTAGTATAACGGCAGATTTTATTACACAACTAGGCGCCAGGTTCACTTATTCAGTTTTTCGTTTTGTTTTTGTGTTTTGTCAAATATCATTAAATTAATTTCAATTTTATAGTAGCTGAAACGTAACGGATCAAGTCACCTTTGTGTTTCGTCTATGATAGGGCCGATTATTAACCTAAACACCTAGGTTGTTTCAAGACCTCTAAAAAGTATATCACATGTCGCGTGGTACATAGGCGATGTCACAAGAGTGACATCTGAGTAACGTACGCGCAACTCCAAGCGATGTCAGAAGAGCTGTGTCATACCACCCTACGCATAACCCCGAGGTACTTAAACGATATCAGAATAGCAGTGTCATATGATACTTGCGCACAACGCCGAGGTATTTAAGCGATGTCAGAAGAGCTCTGTCATCTGAGTACCGTAAGCATAAAGCTCGATTGCTACTCAGTCTGGTTATAATGTCATCGATTACCATGCACAAGACAAAAGAACCACAACTGCTCTTTGGAAAATTTTCTAGTATATTTGACTGTGCGTCTCGATAGAACAACCGTCCCGCTGCGCGTTCCGCTACAACCGTTCTCGTAGTCAAAATTTTATGTAGCAAAGCTTTTAACACATTTCAAACCCATTCAGACTCTCTAAAATAAACTCTATTTTGGTACCGCCAAAAGCTGCTCTCATATTCAAACGGGCATTCATACCCTCTAAAATAAACTCTATCTGGGCACAGCCAAAAGCTGCCTGCTCTCGTATTCACACAAGCATTAATATTCTATAAAATAAACTCTATTTTGATACAACCAAAAGCTGCTCTCATATTCATACGAGCATTCATACTCTCTAAAATAAATTCTATTTTGGGTTGGCTGCTCTCATATTCACACGGCCATTCATACTCTCTAAAATAAACTCTATCTGGGCACAGCCAAAAGCTGCCTGCTCTCGTATTCACACAAGCATTAATATTCTATAAAATAAACTCTATTTTGATACAACCAAAAGCTGCTCTCATATTCATACGAGCATTCATACTCTCTAAAATAAATTCTATTTTGGGTTGGCTGCTCTCATATTCACACGGCCATTCATACTCTCTAAAATAAACTCTATCTGGGCACAGCCAAAAGCTGCTCTCATATTCACACGGGCATTCATACCTTCTAAAATAAACTATTTTCGTACAACCAAAGGCTGCTCTCATATTCACACGGGCATTCATACTCTCTAAAATAAACTCTATTTTGGTACAGCCAAAAACTGTTTGCTCTCATATTCACACGGACATTCATACTCTCTAAAATAAACTCTATCTGGGCACAGCCAAAAGATGCTCTCGTATTCACACGGGCATTCATACTTTCTAAAATAAACTATTTTCGTACAACCAAAGGCTGCTCTCATATTCACAGGGGCATTCATACTCTCTAAAATAAACTCTATTTTGGTACAGCCAAAAACTGTTTGCTCTCATATTTACACGGACATTCACACTCTCTAAAATAAACTTTATTTTGGTACAGCCAAAAGCTGCTCTCATATTCACACGGGCATTCATACTTTCTAAAATAAGCTCTATCTTGGCACAGCCAAAAGCTGCTCTCATATTCACACGGGCATTATACTTTCTAAAATAAACTTTATTTTGGTACAGCCAAAAGCTGTTCTCATATTCACACGGACATTCATACTCTCTAAAACAAACTCTATTTTGGTACAGCCAAAAGCTGCTCTCATATTCACACGGACATTCATACTCTCTAAAATAAACTATTTTGGTACAGCCAAAAGCTGCTCTCATATTCACACGCACATTCGTGCTCTCTAAAATGAACTCTATTTAGGTACAGCCAAATGCTGCTCTCATGTTCACACGGACATGCATACTCTCTAAAATAAGCTCTAATCTGGTACAGCCAAAAGCTGCTCTCATATTCACACGCACATTCGTGCTCTCTAAAATAAACTATTTTGGTACAGAAAAAAGCTGCTCTAATATTCACACGGGCATATGTATTGTAATCGTTTACCTTTGAAAAACTAGAATCCAGTGGCAATCGCGCGGACCTCCAATTACGATGTGCAACTTGTACACCACGTTCCGACTCAAATGGGCAATTGTTACAGTTATCATAGCATGCTTTCATCTGGGCGTCCGCTGTAGATTCCCAGTAGTCGAAATGAAGCTGACGGTCAGGGAACGGTCCCTGGATATCTGACTCGAGGATTGCTGTTGAGGGACCGTCGAGTAGGGCGCACAAACGATAATCACTGCCAGGAGCTGAAAAATGAGGCACACATGGCGCATTGCTTAACTTAGCATGCCTATAACAGAGAACTTGTTTTCTGCTAACTCATTCGGGTTCGGCTAACTACAAATAATGCAAAAAAAAAAACGATTTACTGCAATAAAATGTGATACCAGAAATTATGTTAAGCAATTTTTGTCAGTGTACTTTATTATCTCAATCAGCACGAAGCTTGCCGAATGTCAGCACTTTGTGCCCAGATTAACAAAATAATGTAGATTGCATTACAATTATGTGATAACATAGAAGTATTGCGTAGGAGTCAAAGCTCCGTCGACCTAGGTCCGTTTCAGCCCAGAATTTTTCCCAATTTTGCTAGGATTTAGTTCAATCTTTGCCAGTTCAAGATAAATACTTTCTATTTTCATGTACTTTCAGCAAATTTTACCCCAATTTTTGCCAATTTTCACATTGTATTTGGCAGCGAAGATTTTCCACGCTCTTCGGGCGCCCGGCGACGGGGGTGGGGGTAGATTTGTGCTGGGGATCCGACCGATGCTTTTGCGGGGTAATCCTCTTTAATCCCATGGACATTTAAAAAGTATAGATATACTTTTGGGTGAAACTGTTTTAAAATATTCAGAATAATCTAAGAAAATGTTCTTTTATTTTAGACTTTAAAAATGGGGTTTTGCTTAAACTTTCGACTTTAGGATTGTGTCGAATTTAAGCAAAATTTCCATAAGCCCAATGCAAACTTACGTGCTCCACGCACACCGGTATCAGCATTTCCACAGTCGCCGACGCGTCTGCCTTCGGCACGTGATGATATCCATTCCGTGCGACCTTCTGTTCTTTGAACATAATCGCACTGGTCGAGGTGTCCTAAATTATAGCATTCATAGTGAGATTTTTAAAATTCCAATGAGTTAATTAAAATGCAACTGTATAAGACATAGTAATTTGCATCACTTTAAGGGCATAAGTCAATCGATATAATCCAGAACAGGGATGCTGGTATCCAGATTACGAAAATATACATTTCAACTTGCATAGAATTAGTGTATCCTTGAGACCGTTTTCACATTCTGCGACTGCTAAAAATGTGTTCCATTACCAAATCAATTATCTGTCCACTACGCAATTATTTTTGGTCAACGGCGGGTAAAGGAGCTCATAGCAATTAACAGTAGATACTGCCTTGCGGAGATCAGCAAATAAAAAAACTGCAATCATGAAAATGAAACATCTGTCAAAAATTTCCACCAATTCAGACTACGACAGTTCAACGTAAAGAGCCATAATCATGTTTCCTAAAAAACATTTACCAGTTAGATAAATTCTGCCACAAAGGAACAGATATTCAGAATTCAAGAAAATATTATTTCAACACACGTCCATTAGCACTTTGAAGAACGATAGTAAGTATATTTTTTATTGCAATTCATGATTGGTGTTATGTATATTATTTAAGGTAGTATTTCTAGACTACGCTAACATGTGAGTGGCCTCCTCCAAATTATGGTGTGAGTGGCTCCTTCCAAACTATGCTGTGAGTAATCCATAGTACCCCTCGTCCCCGTGCCGACACCACACATCTATAGAATTTCATTTTGTATAAGAAATTCTATAAAAAGTATTAGTTCAAATGCTAGTATGATCGAAGTGTAAGTGTAAAAATCAGAATAAGTGAGGGCCGAAGTTATACGTTTTGAAGCAGGAGTTCATGGGGGCTACCCTCCTCCGAGGCCTAGCACCCCTGAGGCTACCACTCTACTCCCAGTGAGGGTGCGCCCCCATCTCGCACCCTAGTGCGCCGAAGGCGCGTATTAAATTTCTGCAAAAATAGGGGAAAATCGGCAATGATTTGGTAAAAACTGTGGTGAAATTGGAAAAATGAGAGTACGACGTGGAAGAGGTCACCATTGTTTTCTCACCACTTCCCTGAAACGACCTCCCCCGACGACCTCGGAGCGTCAATATGTATGGCTTGATTGTATAAAGGTTGCAAATTTGAAACTATTGAACTAGTAACTCTAGTACCATTCGAGGAGATTTTATTAGCTAAAAATTTGCATTTTGTAAGAGGCCCACTGGGTTGCGAATGGACCTACCAAACGAAGGCACTAACGTCGGCCATAGTATTATGGCCGGCGTTAGTGCCTTCGTTTGGTAGGTCCATTCCGCCTAGAAAGTATTCTCGAAATTACGTTGTACAACAAACAAGTACACGTCAGCTGACGATAATATTATTAGAACACAAAATATTACATACCTGATCCAAACGAACACTGCATACTGCAAGCATCGGCTGCTGAAATTTAGAAAATATTCTACCAACTTCTTCTTCAAAAGACGGTGTTAAAAAGCGATGTTTCACCAATTAAGGAACCAGGCTAGATATGTGTTCAGTCAACATAAAATATTTGAATTTGATTCTGAACCACTTCCTGGCCTAAGACATTTTTTGACAGGGGTCGGGCGCGTGTGGGCGGGTTTGGACCTGGACCCATAGTTTGTTAACTGACATTATGAGAATTTTATGCTTTTTGTTTCTCCTAATGTTTTCTGAGCTATTTATAATGTGTGGTGAGGGCGGTACATTAGGTTTTCGAGACACCCTGCCCCGCGTCTTACCTTTATCGACGAGTGCTCAAATTATAGTAATCATCAAATATGGTCAAGGTCCGAAATCCCAGCAGGTATGACAGGTGCTACAGGGGACTTCGGCCTTCCCAGGCCAGGACTGATTAGCTGGTCAGCGGGCGGTGGGGGAAAATTTTTGAAATTTTTAGGATTCATAGTTATTCTTAATTTTTGCCAACTCTCCCCATTTTTTGCCAAAATTCAACATATTTTGGGCCAAAACTTTCGGAGAGCCTTTAACGCACAATAAAATACCGAGCCTCAGGGGACCAGGAGTCCTATCAGGGAGATCGGCGAAGCCCCAAGGGGTATCCGAGCCTCAGGTGGAATTTATCCCTATGAGCAAGAATGGTTATTCAGCTTCAAATGAAAACTCGGCAACTAATCATACAACATTTTTCGAGCAACGAATCAGCTATCATCTTTAGCATGAACAAATATCAGACAAGAAAATAAAACAGCGACAAATTGGTTAATTGTGCGTATCAGGCAAAAGTTATCGTTATTTACTGTGCGAAAACGATATCTGATTTGTTAGAATCATAATAAATCAAAAACATAGACGTAACAACCGTGAGGCCGGTGGCACCTTTTAAGGCCCGGGCGCACCACCCATGGCCCCACTCTTGTTTTTCGGGGAGCCCAAACCCGTCCTCGAACTGTCGAAGATTTGCTACCCAATTTGCTACTCTATTTTGTAACGTAAATGTTATTTACTGCTTGTTAACATGTGACATGCGGGTGACAATAGAGACTACTGAGTCAGCCCTCCTCACTATTTTGAACGTGGTTGCGCCACTGATAAAAAATATGTTTCAATTTTATTAATACTCGAACAATTTCTTGCAAGTGATATTTTAGCCACTTAACTCCTGCAGTTATTCAATAACGAGTAATGACATAATGTTTGAAAGCTTATATCTACTAAATTCTGCGACTTCTATACGAATGTATATGTGTCGTTGTTCACTCGCTTTGCAAAGAGCCTCACGGAAGGCTAGAAAACGAGACTTTCACTTGAGCGTTCCGGAATAGATACCTCGCGGCGATCTAGAATTGTTCATCGATACTCAAAATACAAATGATGACGTGAAAATGCCAACAAAATTTAGTAAATTTACACATGTTAAAGCCACATTATAAAGACACTGCTTATCGTACAACATGTTCAGGCCGTCTGACCCTGCTCACCAAGCCGTGTGGGACGGCGTAATCTCGGTAGTTAAATATGCATTGATTGTAAACCTTTTGGCTCTTTTCCATTATCCCCCCAGTCCGCGTTTGCCCATAAATGGTGAGATTCTGGAAATTTTGGTATTTTTTTTGATCCTCGATACCTGCTCTGATCATTTCATCCAAAAACCAAAAAATGGAATTTTTAAAATTTAGGTTCCCTTGGGTCCCAAAAAATCCAAAATTTTAAAGATTCAACTTTTTGGTCTAAATGATGAGGGGCGGTCTCGAGGATAACAAAAATACCAAAATTTCCAGAATCTGACCATTTTTGGGCAAACGCGAGCTGGGGGATAATGGAAAAGAACCAACCTTTTACCAAATTAAACAGATAATAAATTCTATAAAAATAAAACAGATATTTTTGTCGCTATTTTACGATGTACTATTGTCCAGGTCGCATTTCCTACAAGCAAGCATAAAGGCGTGCACAGCTTTTTCCTCTTTGCAAAAACCTAACTATAAGCATTGCAATTCCAAGCCACAGGACCTCAGAAACTGTTAAGCTACCAGCTTTTTATGACTCTCCATGTAAATTGGTTTTCCACCTGGTAAAACATGTATTTTAAAAGTTAGTTATAACCAGATAAATGACATGTCCTTAATATATACTTAAATTTACAGCGATGTATTGTAATGTAAGCTAAAAATCATAGATGTGTATTTCTGAGAAAAGCCTTCGACTATATATATACAAGCAGTATGTTCGTTATTTTGACGAAGACACATGTTATCGTACTATGTTTTGCGACAAATAAGGACTTATTATAATGACAGTATGTCGGTCACCATATAGAACAATACCAATGTCACACTTCAACTTCTCTAATCATTTTTGGTTACAAATAACGACTTATTGTAATGAAAGTATGCCGATGACTACATAGTTCAATGCCATAGTCACGCTTCCGTTTCTCTAACCAATTTTTATGACAAATTACGAATGTTGTAATGAAAATTTGTCGGTCACCACATAAATCATTGCCAATGTCACACTTCAACTGCTCTAAGCCAGTTTTTGCCGAGCGATTCTATCGATTTTCGTCTGTTTGCAAAAGTAGAAATGCAAATTTTGTGATTGGTAAATACCGAAAGCTGAGATACTTGATGCGACTGTGCCAAACTTACATTTGTCCTAGGTGTTCTGTTCATCTAAATCAACACGCAATCGTCCGAGTCCAATCAACTGTCGGCCCGCCCCAGCTATTAAAGTCATCTCAATTGAATGTGCGCCAATATTCGCGTTCTACATTTCATCCCGAGTTGCCTATTTTTGTTAACTATCTCAGTTTCTCAATCGATAGAAATGCGTCATTTTTTGTGTTAGACGTAATTTCTTAGTTATCGCAATTTGTTTTGCTGTCCTATACCTACTGCCACAACTTGGAGATCGAAATGAAATTTTGCTCCACCTACAATTCCACTTTCCTTTCTTCAGTATCGAATTAGTATGAATGAAGTATGCAGGAACGTGGCCAAGAAAAGGGCGCAGGAGCCATGCGGCCCACATTGGGTGTTAGTCAAATACCACTGCCGTCAATATTACCAGCTTGATGAAGTTGTCTAGGGCTCAGTGATGTAGAAACGAACCTTGCTGTACGCATACATTTACAAATTTTGTACGTATATAAGGGATAAACGTAACTTTATGCACTGTCACCCGTTTAGTGGATTATATAGAATCGTCTGTGTAACTTGGAAAAGATGTATATATAGTCACCTAAAATTTGCACATCGTAGCAGGTCATAATTTGTCCAGATAAAGGTTGCACAAGAAGAGCGTCTCCGCGCTCCTCCCCTTTGAATAATACAGCATCCGTTACTGGAATTATATAGTATAAACTACTTACCGCCACAACTAGGAGATCGAAACGAAATTTCGTCGACTGCAACAATTCCACCTTCTTCATTGTCGAATCCGTACGAACGAAGTATGTACTGTAAGCAAAAGTGACACTTTAGAGGTAGAATGGGTTTCGATCCGACGGTGAACATTAATTTTTTTTAAAATAAGTTACGAACTAAACCAATCAAAGGACGATATTGCACTGTTCTTAGCCATTCATAATAATCTAATAATGGGATAACTCGAATAGAAACGATATTACGATGTAATCATTGAGGATACTAGTTGCATAGAGCAAACGATTCTCCATTTCTGCGGCTCAGCTGAACAAAAATTTGGCCAACTTTTGTCGAATGAAAGAAATTCGAGCTAGGCCATAGGTGTTGATGGGGTTACGGGTTGTTAACCCTTAAGCGTCGAAACCCTCCTCCCCCACCCCTCTCACCAAAACATATCTCCCCTGAAAGCTCTGCCTCCACACCCCTCCTTCGGCCCGGAAAAATGTTAGCAAAAATTAACAAAAATTGCTGTAAAATCGGCAAAATTACGGTACAATCCGCAAAAAACTGTATGAAACTGTCGACCTCTGCTGTTAATACCTCCCTCCCCTTCGACCTCCTTCGAACGACCCTCCGAACGACAATCTACCCACCCCCTAAGCCGACGAACCTTGGACTCCTATGATCTAGACAGCACTTTTGTATAATAGTTCCTAATTATGTCACTTAAACTTTGGCACTGTTCATCCTACAGGGTACCGGTCGTTTCACTTGAATCGTAATTATTCCATTTCATTTCGATACCTGAGTGATACAGATCGTACAACGATTTTTAATTTAAATCTTTAGATTTGTCGGTCGTTTATTAGCAATCTGGTAAGTAGTTTCATTTTTTGGGTAAATACTTATAGGTCCAATGCAATAACTTGAGTCGTAAATCTGCTCACACAGCCCAATGTTGACTCCAGAACTAGCTCAGTATTTAAACAATACTATAACATAAGTAAACTTCTTTCGACTGCACAGTATGCCATTGTGCAAACGGTTTACCTTTTGAAAAGAAATATGTCACTGTAATCTATGAACGGATAGACTACGATTTAATACAACATTAAATTTTAACGTCGGATTTTTCCGAAGAATTGAAGACAAGGAAACATAGATCCACTTAAGTTTGAAGCTGACAGTTTAATATACATCCTACAAGCCCATGCAATGCTGAAAAACTTCTTTAGGTGTATTCCAGTTGTATCGATACCAATCTAAATCGATTTCAATCTATCCCAGCAGACCGCGTTTAATAGATTTGCTCCGGCAATATAGCGTCTAATTTAATATGAAACATGCAGCAGTATTTGCGCACCATGCAGTGCTCTTATAAATTCTACCATGGCTACGATATTCAACACAGACAGCCATGATAATATCGTTTAGAATTGCAACAACTTCGATTGTCATGACAGCGGTTTGTTTAATTTCTTCTGATCAGTTGAATTCAAATCATTTACCTCACAATGGTTGGAACTGGTCAGCGGGCTCCAACAGTAAAATTTGCAAAACACTGGGATATGGCACGAATTAGCACATTAGTAGTGTTAAAAGTAATGACATCAGAACTACTAAATGAATCTTAGCGCACAGTCTGACAAAGGGTGGAAACAGTGTCACAAGCTACCGACCATGACGGATATACGAGTAATATAGATTACATATCGGCAGAGAATTATTGTTTGAAAAACATATTGCGCGAATTAAATCGGGTGTTATTTTTTATGTATTCTTCAAGGTGTTATTGTTTTTGGCTAGAATAGTGCTGAGATATGAAACTTTTCCAGATTGGCATTTGCGTTCGGAAAGTCCCTGGCTTTGACACAAATTTTGAAAATGATTGTCAGTCAACAAAATTTTCTCCCACTCTTTATTATGCTTCCACTTGGATCAAAATTTGAGCTAAAAATCTGGACAAATTTTAATCAAAATGTGATCAAAATTTGACTATAATTTTTAATTGATATATTGTACAAGTCATGCTTCAAAAGTCGAGCTCGAATTTTATAGTTCAAAAATTTTAAGATCAGTTATTTGTTAATAATTGACTGAAGTATTAAGCTACAAAAGTTTGAGCATTCTTCACATGTTCAAATTTACCAAAATTTCAAAAAATGCTTCCAAATATTGCCGACGTGTTGAACTAAAAGTTTAAACTTGTGAACTCGACTTTTTATAGAATTGAGAAACAGCAGCGAAATAATACACATTTCACTGCAAAATCCCATCCATTCTCTAGAATTAAAACTTTTACAACCTTTACACATACAACCGTATTAATAGTGTTTTTATACAACGCAAAATCCAATATTAAACAAATGTCAACAACGTTGACAATTTGAGAAGTTAACGCATAAATGTTTATAAATGCAGACAAATTGTCGAATTTGGATATTTAGAATGCACTTGCAATAGTTTAGTGAACAGTGGATCATACAAGCATTTGACACAAACGAAACTGTCTGAACCAACAGAGAATTGTTGAAATCTTGGAAGAAGTTTCGCTGCCAATAACAAATATTTATTAAATTAGAACATTAGGCAGTAGCCAATGAGGTTAGACTAAGAATACTGACCACAATTTACTGTCTTGTTGGATACTACCAACTGTGCAAGAAAGCGTCAGTGTTGACAATATAATTATATAATAGAAACATGGACTCTTTTTATAGAGAAATGGTACGATTTTACCGAGACAAACTCCACATTACGATTATCAACTCGGCCAAATCTTGTTGTTGAGCGACCTTCGGGAACCGGGTGGCACCGAATGACATTCCCGGTAATACTGTTCACTCGACAAACCTCAAGTCGAGCGTTGCTTTGCCATGACCTACAACGAAATTTCATTGATTTGAGATTTTTACATATTTTGAGCATCGAAAATTATATAAAGGAAATGGCTGTGTGCGAAGCAAATAATATATTTGGTCCTAATTCCTTTTTTTACTGTAAGAACTGAATAAATTTAATTGCTTTAGTGTAGCGTCAAATTATTTCAGAATCTTGTTTTTACTGCAAGAACTGAATAAAGTTAATTGCTTTAGTGTAGCGTCAAATTATTTCAGAATTTTGTTTTTTACTGCAAGAACCGAATAAAGTTAATTGCTTTAGTGTAGCGCCAAATTAATTCAGAATTTTGTTTTTTACTGCAAGAACTGAATAAAGTTAATTGCTTTAGTGTAGCGTCAAATTATTTCAGATTTTTGTTTTTTACTGCAAGAACCGAATAAAGTTAATTGCTTTAGTGTAGCGTCAAATTATTTCAGAATTTTGTTTTTTACTCCACGAACTGAATAAAGTTAATTGATTTAGTGTAGCGTCAAATTAATTCAGAAATTTGTTTTTACTGCAAGAACTGAATAAAGTTAATTGCTTTAGTGTAGCGTCAAATTACTTCAGACTTTTGGTTTTTACTGCAAGAACTGAATAAAGTTAATTGCTTTAGTGTAGCGTCAAATTATTTCAGAATTTTGTTTTTTACTGCACGAACTGAATAAAGTTAATTGCTTTAGTGTAGCGTCAAATTAATTCAGAATCTTGTTATTTACTGCAAGAACTGAATAAAGTTAATTGCTTTAGTGTAGCGTCAAATTACTTCAGATTTTTGTTTTTTTACTGCAAGAACTGAATAAAGTTAATTGCTTTAGTGTAGCGTCAAATTATTTCAAATTTTTGTTTTTTACTGCAAGAACCGAATAAAGTTAATTGCTTTACTGTAGCGTCAAATTAATTCAGAATTTTGTTTTTTACTGCAAGAACTGAATAAAGTTAATTGCTTTAGTGTAGCGTCAAATTACTTCAGATTTTTGTTTTTTACTGCAAGAACTGAATAAAGTTAATTGCTTTAGTGTAGCGTATAATTATTTCAGATTTTTATTTTTTTACTGCAAGAACTGAATAAAGTTAATTGCTTTAGTGTAGCGTCAAATTAATTCAGAATTTTGTTTTTTACTGCAAGAACTGAATAAAGTTAATTGCTTCAGTGTAGCGTCAAATTACTTCAGATTTTTGTTTTTTACTGCAAGAACTGAATAAAGTTAATTGCTTTAGTGTAGCGTCAAATTACTTCAGATTTTTGTTTTTTACTGCAAGAACTGAATAAAGTTAATTGCTTTAGTATAGCGTCAAATTATTTCAGAATTTTGTTTTTTACTGCAAAAACCGAATAAAGTTAATTGCTTTAGTTTAAGCATGAAAAAAGTTTCAGTAACCTCCGTGTCGAACGATAGCAAAAGAAATTTTCAGAAAATTGACAAAAATTTGGGAAAATTGGCAAAAACAGGCTCGAATAAGTAGAAATCGATGAAAAATTTAGGAAAAATTGAGAAAATTTTAGCGAAATTTGGAAAAATTAAGAGTTTAGAAAAGTTTTGAAAACTTACTCTTGCCTCTCTCTCAGAATACCTCCCGACCTCTCCGTCGAATCATCAGCTCCTTGAAATGAGGGCCCTTGGACCTATGCATTATACCTATAGTACAGTATATTTGTTACGTATATTTAGTATATATTTTCAAGTGACACAATCAATAAAGCAACAACTGTCTTCAAAGCATTACATTTCATAAACTGCATTTTATTGTTATATTCATGATATTATGATAAATTTTAGCCAATGCAAAAGCAACAACCACTGCCGGGTACAGCACTGGGGTGAGGGGTGAACTGTCCTCCCCATCCCCTCTCCCGTACGAGTATTGACATACCACACAAACGTGAATTATGCGCAAAAAGTGAAACTCACTTGGCCATCGTAAGTCAGAAACCCAATTTTCAGTGACACCCTAAATATGTCCATTATTCACCAGATCATGTACTAATATTTAATAATTATCTGGGGTCAACTTTTAATACTAAGCAACCTTTAGGTCGGAGATATCCCTGCCAATTAAAATTGGAGTTTAATCCCTTCATGCCGGCTAGGTCCAAATGGACCTAACGCACATTGCTAGTCGCTGTGTTTACTGAGCTTGTCGTATGTCGTACGTTTGAACGTGCATTTTTATTCGTTCACGCTGTGAGGTTCCTTAACGAACCGAGACACACCTCTCAGATAGCTCAGTGGTTTGCGTACACAAGTTTCACCCGTGCGTTCCGAGTTCGATCCCTGGCGCAGGCATAGTTTGTCGAACATTGCACGATACTCAAATTAATTCCGGCATGAAAGGGTTAATGATACGTGAAACAATGATAAGCTAAAAATAGAAAAAGAATCGAAACCAGAACGACACTCCAAGTATCGAGCTATGTAACAAAATGCCATTATATTGGCCACCACAAGATTATAATCCTGAAATGAGTAGAAATTCGTTTAGACCATCAGCTTGGCAACCATCCGCTTGGACATAGCCAATAGTAGTAAAAGGAACAACAAAGGGAATACATATATTTTTGAAACATTGATAAGCTAAAAACATAAAAGGCAGCAAAACCAGAACGACACTCTCAGCATCTAGCTTTGTAACAAAATGCCATTATATTGGCCACCACAAGATTACAATTCTGAAATGAGTAGAAATTCGTTTAGACCATCAGCGTGGCAACCATCCGCCTGGACATAGTCAATAGTAGTAAAAGAGACAACAAAGGGAATACATCTTTGTGGCAAAATAGCATAATATGTTATGCTTCTTTCCTGTGAAGCTGTGGATTTTACACTAAATTGCCTATTTTCTCTCGATTATAGTGCACCATAAGCCAAATGTAGCAGAGAATACCAAATATATATATGGTGAGAAGCCATGGACCCGGAAGTATAATATGTTCAACGACGAAGTTGAAACCATTTTAACAGATGGGTGTATTATTTACCAATTTGAAAATTAAGTATATCTTGAGCAGTAATCATGTACATTTAATGATTCCTAATCCTAGTAGATGTGATGTGCTATTACTATATCGCTAGTGTGCTTCTAAAACTTAAACTATCTTTTCTACAAAGGTTTTTAAAATATCGGTGCCTATAGAATTTATCCGGGTATTCTGGTTAAAATGCCCAGATTCTCCCCACAGTACTATTAATTAATGAAAACCAAAATGTACATTACAAATTAATATGGCTACGGCATGTACAAGCCCGTAGCCACGGGGGGGCATTTGGGGGCGATGTCCCCAGATTGCTGCCATGCCCCCAAATGAATCGTTTGACAGAGTAAAACTTTCAATTTACAACCTATTGTGAACGTTCTGTTATCGGTTGAATTCTGACCTGCGCAAAGCAAAAAAAAAACTTCCTGACAGAATTGACCGATGTCTAAAACTAGTAATAATATTTGGCATTCAGTATTATATAAAATTTAAAGTTCCGTTTTTAGATTGAACTAAACTTTTGATACAGTGTGAAATTTTTTGTTGCTTTTATTTTTAGACATTTCTTCATTAACATTTGGGCACTGTGAGAACGTCAAATGACTTTTTTATATGTTGTGTAGATTATTATACAGATGTGTTGCAATACACGATAACTATATTTTCTGTTCTATCCGAACTGCTGATAGCTAAACAAAGGAAACCATTTATACAAACAAGTAAGATACTTATGATCATATAAGAGATATAAGATAGATATCTCTATACACGAACAGTATAGTATAGGTATAGCCAGATAGTGTTACGGTTAAATATACGGGACCCAAAATCGCAAAATTTTTTTGCCTCCGATTTTGCTTAAAATGTGCCCAGGGCGGTTTTCGGGTCGAAAATTTCATTCGTGGTGAAATTTTTAAGATCAGACCTCCCGTTAACCCTCTGGGGGACTTTGAGCCGCTGACCCCCAAATTTTTTTGTCTCCGATTTTGCTAAAAATTTGCAAAGGTTTTCGGGGTTGAAAATTTCATTCGTGGTGCAATTTTTAAGACCCGACCACCCGTTGACCCTATGGGATACTTTAACCCGCTGATCCCCAAAAATTTTCTGTCTCCGATTTCTCGATGAGAAAACAAACATAAAAAAGAATAATCAAAAAAAAGTTAAACATTGGTTGCGTTTCCTACGTTTGCATTTCTGGCACGATCTAAAGCAGATATCATTTAATGATATTTATTTTACTGATTGGAAATGGAACGTTAGGCAAACCATAGTTAGTCAAGTGTGAGAGCTTGACCAGCTTACTTCCAGTATCTCAGTCGTTTCTCCAGTATAGCCGCTTGGAATCCTTGAGTACTTTGGTGGAACAAACTGCTGCCGAATATCTTTTTAACAACAACCTATTGAAGCATGAGCTTCCCGTTGCCAAAGCTATGATTAACTCAAAACTTTGTGATAACATGGAAAATTTCGACAAACGTAACAATTTAGAAACATTTCTAGCTTGGTTCCGTGAATACCGAGAAGCCTTCCCAAATTTATATATTTTGCTTAGCGCAGCAGTAACTTTCGGAGTCCCCACTGCAACTTGTGAAGCAAGTTTTCAACGGTGGTCCGTATTTTAACACCGTACCGACTGTATGGGCCATGACCGAAAATGCCAACTTGTCGTCTTGCTTGGCTTATGAAAACAACACCAATTTAATCTCCACACAAGATGTTATTAATGAATTGCGAAAGCGTTCGAGAAAACTCATTGTTTAATCTTGTCTGTTTTGAAATTCTGTCATTTATAGCATATAATTATAAGCATACAGCATACTGAAAACCACGCACTCGCTGAAGTTTGTAACATTTCTTCTAAAACGTATTTTTAGCCGCAGCCTGAACTCGCAACCCAGAGACATTTTTCTGGGTTGAAGAATTTAAACCCAATAGTCAGAATCCAATATTTTATTAGGGAAAAATGACGAAACACCTACTCGAAACTGCACTGCAGAGCTGTTTAGCACTAAAAACTTATGCCCCTCCAGATGATTCACTTGCCCCTCCAGAATTCGGACGCTGGCTACGGGCCCGAGCATGTATTAAAGCGGCCAGCGGCGATACAGGTTTTCATCTCTTTGGCAGTTACAAAGTTTAGTGTTTATAGTACACATTGGTATTAAGGGACATATGGTATTAAGGGACACTAGTAACTTTTAGCGGGACGTACGATAGTAGTTTTAACCCTATTTTGGGGAAATAAGGGACAAACTATTAATGCAAATATATTTCACTCTAGAAAAAATATAAACATCTGAGAGTTAGTACGAACAGAGCCTAGTATAACGCTTTCCAATAGTGCAAACTTTAGTGTTGTAGGTTTGATATTTATTTAGCTAGAGAGGTTTTAAATTGTATGTCCCTTAAATACATACGGTGTCACTGAAGGTGTCCCTTAATTGCAATGTGTACTATATGTGGAAATTCAGGCTCCCGGTTTGTTTGGCTCAGCCCTAAAGTCGAGCCGTGCCGACCCTGACATTATGTCTAAAAAGTCGAGTCGATCCAGAGCCTGAAATGAGTCTCTGAGAGCAGAGCTGAGCCGAACCTCGTGTATCTGGAAAACCATGGTCGGCTCATAAGAGCTCTTTTCTAAAACAACGAAATTAATTGTAACGGCTCATGTATAGTACAATAGCCAGCCAACAGCATGAATAGCCGGGTAATCTGGTATCGGCGCTTAAAAGCTACAAGCAAATATATAGGTCGCTTCGCATATATATTATGCTCTCTCTTGAAACGTAAACGTTTAATATTAGGAGCCTAAGAGCCGAGCCTAGATTTCCATCGGAAGAACCGAAACAAGCAAGCCGGACGTGGTTGAAAAAGAGCTAATCCCCCACGTTCGGTCTGTCACAGCCGAGCCTGGACGAGCCGGACATGTTTCATGAGGAGCCGAGCGGCATCATAAGTCCTGTCTGTGAGCGCCGAGCAGAGCCTTGCCATGATTCATGAAGCCTAGCCTAGACTATCCAGAGCGAGAAAATCTGGCTTCTTCTCACCTCTAGTCCAGAGTTGTAGCTGGTCCCACAAGTGATGTCACATCAATGGGTTGTTTTCTCGCGTATACTACTCAGTTTATCGACCTCAACGTGAATAAAGTATGAGTCATTAAGGCTAGGATTCGAGCTCCCGATAGAAAAACTATGTAATAACAACAACAGCAATATTAAAAATCATTGCTTTGATGCGCGATGGTCAAATATTTACTCCCAAAAGCGCCCCATTTAGCTGTAGCTCGATAACATGGCCGACTATACATTCAAGAATAAATTGTAAAACTAAAAGTTACCGCCTTTTCTTTCGATTTCATAAAAGTAATTCACTTGGGCGTACCCTAAGGAGCCACCGGGCCATAGGTCCAAACGTAATCGAAGTTTAGTTTATGACGTTGATCAACCGTTGAAATGAAAGAGAAATTCTCTTCATTGTTAATTCCAAACTTTGGATTTAATTACATATTTTCGATCATTAATCGAAACTTTTCAAAACTTTAGCTAAAACATATTTATCCCGCAACGCATTTAAAGCTGCTCGCATTTAAAGTTAGTATTGTATTACGGATTGCCTCCGTTAACACTAGCGGTTTTATATGTCCTATATATGATGCGCTACATCGACTTTAGCCAACAGACATCGTTTACTGGATGAAACTCTAGCAACATCAGTTCCCTAATGATGGAAACTTACGTCAAATCAACTTCGGTTTCTTCGAGACATGAAGTCGGGCATGAAACATAATTTGCTTCGCCACTCCTTCTTAAAGATGCGTGAGCAGCGATGAATGGACCAGCTATAATATAGATACAAATAATACAAATACAAATTTTGTTCAGTTCCTATGGTACGTACGATTTTTTACATTTACTGCAGTATTCTGCTTGTGAAACGCGCTCATACGACTCAAGAATGAATAATCATTATTTGTTTTACCATGGATTTGACTAATTCTACCTTGAATATTACAAGTTTGTAACAGCGCATAGCGTTCTTGACGTGCAATGCTCAAACATTAGGGTTGGCGACGAACCTTAAATCTTTATGCTTAATATTTATATAAGTCTTTAACTCTAAGTTGGATCTGGTTAAGTGATTCCGTCCACCTAACCCCAGGCGGTTCAAAGGTAACGCCACGTAACTCCCCTGAAAATGCAGTGGGCCTTACGCTCGGATGCAACACAACATTAAACTGCCTGCTGAATCTAGTTCAACAAATCTTTAGTCATTGTAAAGGTTAAATTTAGTATTAACTCAATCATATACAAATGCGATGGATAGTTTATGTACACTTATAACTTAAATATTATATTCAGGACAAAACGAAAAGAATTTTTAACAGCAAATGTGGACAACGAAGTAAATGTAGCAAAAGCTACCCAACAATCCATCTACGTGGTCTGTCTGAAAACACATCTACTCTGCGTCGATTTTTGCTTAAATCAAAAACATTTATCTTCGTAATACAATTACGTCAAAGCGCACAAAATGGCTGGACCATCATTAGCTACAGCGAGTATCTTTGATCTCGGTTAATGTATAAACAGAGTCTCGTTTAATGCATCTTTTTGATATAAATAGTGAATTAATGTTCCTGCAATGGATTGGTAACGTCTTTTGACTATTCATAATTTGCTTATGTTTATTACCCAATATGGTTATCGTATTAAAGCGTGTACACACAAACTTTTGGCTCAAATTTTGATCAAAAAGTCCAAATTTTGGTCAAAAATTGAAGGCATCTTGTTGCATTTTTGGTAAGTTTGAACATGTGAACACTATTTAAACATTTCAAGGATAGTGCTTTAGCCAATCATGGACGAGATGAATTACCTGAATAAGTTTGAGCTCATATTGTGATCTTAGATTTTGAAAGATCGTAATTTTCGTTTAAAATTTGAGCAAAAAAAATTGCACTTGTAAACGCACTTTTACACTTTACAAATCCTACTGCTAGTGTCCACACATTATTCAAAAATATACCGTCATGATAAACGTATTTGTCGGCCTATACTAAAGCGCAAACTGAAAATTGTGCTGTACTCTATCTTGCTAAAAATGGTAGTGCCACGTTTACATGTATACAACATCACAAACGCCTTTGCTCAAAATTTCAGTGAGCGCAGATTCGCCTAGTGTACAAGTGTAGGCAGCAAAAAAATGCATCAGCCCAATTTAGCATGTGTACACCTAGGTTGTTCTTTTGTCAAGTCAGTTCTCAACACCCATGTTTTCGAACAAGTCACAATTCTATCTTATGTACGCCGACACGATTTGCCATACAGCAACACGTAGAACTGTTCGCTATCACTATTTTACGATTTTAGTGACAACGTACTGTTTAAAACGCAATCACTATCGCATACAACTGAATAACTCAACTGTAGCACAGCGGTAAGATACAAAACATTGCGCAACTATGCATTGTTTATCATAGGCATATGTTGTACGGTCAATGCATATGATTTTTATGCGCATGAGTTCGATCAAATATCTCATACATCACCATCTTGTGGAAATGGAGGTGAATAAATAAATATGTGAAGTTACAAATAATGAATATAAAGATTTATGAGCTATTATAAAAATCATAAAAGGTTTCTGAAAAATATTGGAAGACATAATGAAAAAATATGCAAGGCATGTTAAACGCTGACCAGTGCTTTATCAAGAGTTCATGGGGATTTTGTTGAGAAGAGTATGACACTCTTCGAATGCACGGTGTAAATGCACTGGCGGATCCAGAAATTTTGAAGTGGAGAAGGTCGGACCTAGACCAATCCTATATAAACAAATTATTCTTTTTTATTTTATTAAATTTCTTGTGATCCAGCATTAGTTCTAACAGGGGCTGTAGTCTGCTCTACTTTCCCGCACTGGAATCGCTAGCATATAAATGCATCAGTCATGAGGCGTTTCGTTGCTGTCTTACCCTCTAGATCTGAGGAAGAACGTCTTTGTTTTAGAGGGTCATTGTATCATGGTTAAAACGTGTTCCGAGCCCCCCTCTCGCAGCGTTGCAGTGACGCTATATCCCCAGATCCTGAGGCATCGAGGTAATTTTTTTATTTGTCACACCTACCTCCCCCGACACAAAAATTGGGGGTTCAGGACAAAAACCTTTTATGCACGATATAATGGGTAGCCTGAAGTACTAGGATACACCATAACCAGTGAGGGTAAGGTGAAAATAGATTACGTCATGCTACATATGTTTACATGGCTTTCCAGAAGAGTGTTGTAGTCTTCTGAAGAAATCATGACGTGAAAATAGAAAAAACATCGTGCAAACATCGCGAAAAGTCGAAAAAATGCGAAAAGTTATGCACATTAAGTTGTAAATGTTAGGTTTTCGGTCGTTTTACTTCTGACTATGTTCTGTATTCTCAAATTTAATACATAAAATCAAACTTGCATAAATAACTCAAAATATAATGTTACTTTATTTGGCATCATAATTCTAAATATTTAACAACATAACTTATCAAGGTATTCTTGCAGTGCTAAAGATGTGTTACAATATCAGACCCAGACCCAAAATAATATCGTACCTGGTCGCTCAGAAGTTCCAAAGCAACGACGTATTGCTTCCGAATTGACTGGACCCGATGCTCGAACGTATTGAATTGGATCGTTCGCATTATTACCCCAGCAGCAACTACCGATGAAGCCACATTGCAATTCGTTGGCACTTGATTTCGTTTCGGTTAGCTCTGGACTATTGGTATTTTCACGAATAGGTTCTTCGCGTACGTTTGGCCCAAAGCAATCTATAAAATACAGCCTAGTCACCAAATACATACCTTATCTATAAAAATATTTATTTATTACTTATCGAGATTTAAAATGCAATAATTTGTCGAAAATAATTTTGTACAAAATTACTATCAGCATGTTTTTATGATTTTTTCAGTATATATATATAAAACGTACCGTGTAGATAGAAAGCATGAAGGTTAAGGGTCGCATCTCCCTAATCTATACTTACCACCCTGAAGCCCGGCTAATTCACCGCAAATCTCTGGCCGGAAAATTTTACCCGTTCAGAGCAAATTTACAAAATTATGAAAAAACGATTGGGGAAAATGGGGAAACTTTAAGCACGAATTACAGAAAATAATTATACCAGCTGCGCTTTCCGATGGCACCTCATCCGCCGTGCGTTCCCTGACCCTCCGGGACCATCTGCCTCCGCAATCATACGGAACTTGAATACTGAATAATTTGTTTGCGGGTATTTCTCGACAATTATGACATTCTATAGTATAAAGAATTAGAAACAAATTATCTAAGCAATGTATTTAATTTCACCCGTTTCTAACTAACGTAAACAGGAATCAGTACAGGAAAACAAAAACTAAGAGTAAGTATCTATGAAGCGCCCGCATAACTATGTCGGGCTAATAATGCAGCAAGGATTGCGAGAGCTTCGATATCTTAATCTTCACTAGAAGAAACAAAACAATATAGATATTACGGTTGCGCACTTAGGTAGCACTGCGAGTGTTGATGGTTTTTGGTGTAAAATAAAAGCAACTTGAGCATCATCAAACTATATATTGATAGTAGCACAGAGAACATTCAAATAATGTAAATGATAAACAGTTCGATAGGTACAATGTCAAGATCTCATTATATGGTTTTGGATCTTAGCAAATAGATGGAAAAACTCTACTGATATCAATCCTGACGTGGTATTAAAAATTACAATAGTCTAAGTTAGTATTGTGAGATTTATGCAGAAATGAGTATTTTGTTCTATGTTCTAACTTAGTGCACGTCGTACAACAGGCATCCGGGAATGAGTTTGAAACTGTGGCACATGGTCACATAAAAACGTGTAATGAATCCTTTTAATAAAGCTTATTTTATAATACTAGCTATTCGAACGAAACTGTATGCATTTTAGGAGTAAGGCAGAACGAAACGGGTGCTCTTCTGGCGTGATATCGTACGGGGGGTTGGATACCTGCTATCCCGGCAGCCACCTTTTTCCGCGGTCTCTCTTCTGTAATAATATTTGGCGTTCAATAATACTAAAATTATATGAATGTTGTCAGATATTGGAACAACAAAGCTATATAGTAAGTGCCTAATTTCCAACTACACTTAAAAATTGTTGGACTTTCATGACAATTAAAAAGGAGTTTCAAGAAACAAAACAGGCACACTCAGAAAAATAATCTTTATGTTAGCTATGTAATTTATTGCCATTACACTAGTTGCCATAATATTCTGGTGCAAAAACGAGCAGAAAGCCGTTGGCTCGTCGGCGGCGTATACTTCAGCTTGCACATAGCCAAAAGTAGTAAAAGGCACAACTAGGTGCTCATATCGTACGGCAAAACAGCATAACGGGTTACGTTTCTTCTTTATAAGGCTGTGGATTTGGTGCAAAAATTGCGTATTTCCTTCAAATTTCATGCACTAAATTGCCCAACGGTATATGGGAATATTACTAACTGAAAGCTTATGCTTTAATTTACATAAAATCATAAAATCGTATGAAATCAACTCAAATCAACCACGCTACAACATAGAGATTATATGAAACTTACACCGCAGATTATCATCAAATTCTGGATCGGGATCCACTGGATCAGGACGTGGATTGCGTCCGCTGCATCCATCAGCTAAAACACATAAACAATATACAGTAAACACATACTGCGATATTAATTAGTGTACTAATTTGTGTATTCTGATTTTTCAAATTGAAGTGAAAATTGTGAAGCGAAAATTTAAATGACATATATGAAGCTACATGACACCAGGTTATAATCATCATATGGATACCACATACTTGAATGTTTCCGTGTTAACAAACAGCATACTAGAGAGGTGTACATTGCCCTGGAAAAATTTTTATACCAAGAGAATTTTTGGAATTGGAAGTCCCAGCCTCGCTCATGTACATAGAAATGTGACAAAACTGTACTTATACATAAATATATAAACTCAAGTTTTCATGCGGATAACTTCTTAGTAACTTTGCGCTCTTGTTTCAGCAAAACTGTTTGATTATGTTGCATAATGAAAGATTTTTTAATAAATGTATAATGTTTAAGGTTATACTGTGTTGGGTGTGTTAATAAACTAAGCTAACTAAACCAATATAAATAAAAGCTGCACCATATGAACAGTAATGCACGAAGCGGCAGGTGCCCCGAATCGCCCTCCGCGCGGCAGCCCAACCGACAAACAAATAGAGACGGTTTGATCCCCTTCTGGGGAGGCCGGCAGTATACCCTCTACACCTTCCCCGACGATCCGCCTCTCCTGGAACCACAGACTTGGAGCATGTATGCATTGTATAGTGAAAAAGGTATTCCAACACTCACCGTCATAACTAGTGAACGCAAGGAGTCCAAGCAGAAATATTGTATAACAAACTAATGATTGCAATAGAGGTATCATTGTGTAATAATTGTATAAAGTAGTGAAGAAATTATACAAAAGATTCGTTTGGATATGTCACAAATGGATTTATATAGAAAGAGAACAAATACTGAAGCATTATTGAATGCCTAAGGCACGCAAAACACCTGAGTACAGATATACCACAAACTGAAATTATAGGCTTTCGGAGCTAGGAACAGTGTTTTAATATATTGATTGTCAGTGTTTAGAATGATGGACAATTAGTACTTCTAAAAGTTTAGGGATGCTTTCTTGAGAAGCCATCTAGTTGAATGTTTGATATCTGTTTGTAGTAAAGTTTTATATACACCTCTAAGATATGCATCTTTATTCGGTCAACGATTATTAAATACGCCATCCGTATGGAGTTCATATCTACAAGCACGGGCGTCTCACACAATTCAACAGGTCATTTGCCCTAAAGGTGTATGGTCGGGTAGACAAAATTTTTTATTTTTATTGCATTTTATATCAATCATTTATGTTTTAAACTTCAATAAAAATGACCTAGCCAACTCCCCCCTCCCTCCAGTCCTCAACATTGCCTACAAACTAATTACTATTTATAGCTATAATATAAATTTGTAGCACAATTTAATCTTCCTTTTGATGTCATACCACGATTTCAGATTTATTTGACACATAACAATAAAAACTGATGCCGACTATATTCATACATATAATAGCATGATCGCTGTTATATTTATCCGGCTTAATAATGTCCCTAGCTTACAAGATTGAGTCCATTGGGAAAGTTGAAAAAGTATTTCTTTTTAACGAATGACGGTGGTACGACATACATTTTGGCGCTGTTAAATCCATTTGAGAGTACAACTATCTTCTTACTCCAAACCATCCTCAACTTTACGGTTTCAAAACTATTTTATAATAATTAATAGTGGTACAATTAATTAAAATTACAATCAGTAAGGCTGAATCTAGAAAGCTAGATTATCATGAAAAATTTTTGTTTATGTGATTGGTGTCTCATAAGAAATCTAATCAGAACATATTGTCATTCTTTGCGTTCGAACATCATTAAGAGCAATCATTTTCTCTATGGTTTAATAAATTAATTTATAATTTTTGATATGCCAATTTTATATATTTTTAAGTCAACTGGGGTTATGGAAAAATTACTTTAGTATAACATTTAGTTCCTGCATCAAATTGTGCTGCTAAATTTCTACTATATCTTTCAGCTTTTAATTTTTATTTTACTGACTTGTCTCTTCATCTTAATCTACTTAGTTTTAACGTACTTAGGAATATGTTTCTGCAATACTAGAGTTACGAGAAGTTCTTTATAGTTATATTGCAAATAGTAAAACAACATTTCGTTTAATATCTCGATATAAAATCAGTTTGACTTTAGATTGAATCTATTTAGCTTCACATTTAGAGCCAAGTACTAGAGCTACGAGAAGTTCTTTATAGTTATATTGCAAATAGTAAAACAACATTTCGTTTAATATCTCGATTTAAAATCAGTTTGACTTTAGATTGAATCTATTTAGTTTCACATTTAGAGCCAAGTACTAGAGCTACGAGAAGTTCTTTATAGTTATATTGCAAATAGTAAAACAACATTTCATTTAATATCTCGATTTAAAATCAGTTTGACTTTAGATTAAATCTATTTAGTTTCACATTTAGAGCCAAGTACTAGAGCTACGCGAAGTTCTTTATAGTTATAGTGCAAATAGTAAAACAACATTTCGTTTAATATCTCGATTTAAAATCAGTTTGACTTTAGATTGAATCTATTTAGTTTCACATTTTGAGCCAAGGTGCTAGAGCTTCGGAGAAGTACTTTATCGTTATATTGCAAAAATTTGAACAACCATTTGGTTTAATCATCTCCATTTGAAATAGGGGATTTAGCTTTCGATTGAATCTATTTAGTTTCACATTTAGAGCCAAGTACTAGAGCTACGAGAAGTTCTTTATAGTTATATTGCAAATAGTAAAACAACATTTCGTTTAATATATCGATTTAAAATCAGTTTGATTTAGATTGAATCTATTTAGTTTCACATTTAGTGGCAAGGTTAATTTTAGATTCACGAGCTTAATTTGAGTTGCCTCATTTTAAATTATTTATCAAAACTGAAATCTAATTGACTGGAAACAAATCCGGTTACTTGAATTTTAATTCACGTTATTTAACAAAACTCATCAACTTGAGTTAACTGAAGCCGAATGCAAATAGCAAGTTTGTATAGATTAGGTACTGTTTGAATAAGATATTAAATTCAACAGCTTTGGCGCCAATAGTGAAATCAAATAAAGTCATTCTGAATTAAATTTATTTTAAATCAAGTCATTCAAGGATAAAGCTGATTTTAAATCCAGAAATGATTTTAAATCCAGAAATGAAATAGTGAAGTCAAATAGAGTCATTCTGAATTATATTTATTTTAAATCAAGTCATTCAAGGATAAAGCTGATTTTAAATCCAGAAATGATTTTAAATCCAGAAATGAAATAGTGAAGTCAAATAGAGTCATTCTGAATTAAATTTATTTCAAATCATGTCATTCAAGGATAAAGCTGATTTTAAATCCAGAAATGAAACAGAATCCTGTTTCACATTGCACTGTGTGACAACACTCATTTTACAGTAGTTTCCGCATGACTTCGATGTATTACAGCAGTCGAGTATCGAAAGCGAAAGAAAATGATAGACCAATGCATAAAAAGATTTTTTAAGATAGAGTTTGCTGTCCAATTATACCAGTTCTAAAATTGGCGAAGCCTACAGTTGTCTTTTCCGACGAAAAATGTTCCGATTCAAAGGGTAAATATCCCGTGCGTATGCACTTTCAGACACCGAAGATTCTTCAAACATGGGTACGTTTTTTGATGGAATATTGAGTTTGCTGTCCAATTATACCAGTTCTAAAATTGGCGAAGCCTACAGTTGTCTTTTCCGACGAAAAATGTTCCAATTCAAAGGGTAAATGTCCCGTGCGTATGCACTTTCAGACACCGTATATTCTTCAAACATGGGTACGTTTTTGATGCGATATTGAGTTTTCTGTCCAATTATACCAGTTCTAAAATTGGCGAAACCTACAGTGGTCTTTTCAGACGAAAAATGTTCCAATTCAAAGGGCAAATGTCCCGTGCGTATACACTTTCAGACACCGCAGATTCTTCAAACATGGGTATGTTTTTGATGGGATATTGAGTTTGCTGTCCAATTATACCAGTTCTAAAATTGGCGAAGCCTACAGTGGTCTTTTAAGACGAAAAATGTTCCAATTCAAAGGGTGAATGTCCCGTGCGTATGCACTTTCAGACACCGCAGATTCTTCAAAGATGAGTACGTTTTTGATGCGATATTGAAAATTGCACGGCCTTTACATACAGTAGTTGGTAGTTAAAACAAGTGTGCATTTTACTATTTTATAAGAAAACACTTGACAATTTCTGATGGTATAACGCACATGATTTTCCACAATACTCTCTGGCAACATCTCAATGACACCATGTTGTCTCAGTTTGCTGGACTATTGTTGAAACACAAGGGTTTATGATTTTCAGTAAAAATCATCAACTCGTGGTTGAAGCTAATATTAAGAAAGCATATATATTAATTCCTGATTACGAAACACCGCAGCAGAAGCGATTCCAACTTATTTTCAATAACTTGTATAATTCATGTAACAATGAAGTTTTTTCCCTGTGTAACGTTCGCGTCGACCTACTGGTGTGGCCTTTAAGCACCGCACATGTGGAAGTTTTGTCCACACTTGGTGTTTCTGCCCCTGCCGATTATATTTTGTTTTCCACGCGCCAATGTGGCTGGAAGAATTTTAAGTTGGAATACATTGGCACTTTAGCGTCGATAATCGTATAGTGACTACACTACAATATGCTTTTTTAATGTTGTTTTGTATACGCGACAAGTAATAATACATATTATATATATGTGTTCTTTTGAAACATTTATTAAAATGAAACAGGCATAATTAAAACGGTTGTTTGCAGTGGAACAACCACGTTCAATATAGTGAAAGGATCCAAGTCTATAGTTAGGCCAAATGTTGATTGCTCTGGATCAAGGACAGTCCTTTGAAATACTGGTCTAATGTAGACCTTCTGCTGGTGCACTTAATACCATTGATTAATTTGTGTCAAATACAAATGCCTGTAACGCAATATACAATATATATTTACATTACGAAAAAGACGTTGCTTTTGGGTCGGAAATCATCGAATGTGCGAGGACGAGTTTGGCTGCCAGGAACCAAGGGTGGGGCCCTGCGTGGAAGCTGGGGCACCCGAGACTCAAAAGTGGGGGCCCGCCCCACCCTCTTTCCCAGGGCCCAATGGTTGTTAAACCTATGGTTGTTTCCTCCACATTATCTCGTTCCCGTAACCACCGGTTTTCATAGCGTGCCGGTATATACTGTATACCATTGAATGGTATGGTATAGACTGCTGATAGACAAAGCTTTCATGTTCCCAGTATTGTATTTACGTAAATAGATCCTAACAAATAACAATCTGTATTTGGTGATATAAAAATAATGGCCAATGACGTATTAATTATTGTCTATACATGCCTTTATTGCTAGCTAAATGATTAAATGCCAATATAACGAAATTGTTTATTTACTTTATGTTGATTTAATAAATTCGGAAAAATTTATTATGCTTTGCAAACGCCAACTAATGACGTATATATTGTTGCAAATTAGTGAGCACATTGGGTCGCAGCTTCTTTCAAGTAAGCTCAAGTATATAAGCCAATCAAAAATTGATAAAAGCTTGGAGTAGTCCTGTTCAAAGAGCATTACACGACATTATTTTTTAAATAATTTTGGTCGAAGTTTCTTCCACGAAAGCTCAAGTATATAGGTCAGTCAATAATTGACAGACTTGGAGTAATCCTGTTCAAAGAGCCTTACACAACAAAAATACTATAGGTCGCAGTTTCTTCTACGAAAGCTCAAGTATATACGCCGAACGAAAATTTATAAAGACTTGGCGTAGTCCTGTTCAAAGAGCATACACAGCATAAGCTTTAAATATTTTTGGCCACAGTTTCTTCCACGAAAACTCAAAGATATATAGGCAAATCAAAAATTTATAAAGTCTTGGAGTTGTGCTGTTCAAGGAGCATTACACAACATAATTTTTAAATACTTTTGGTCGCAGTTTCTTCCACGAAAGCTTAAAGATATAGGCCAATCAAAAATTGATAACTACTTGGAGTAGCCCTATTCGAAGAGCATTCCACAACATAATTTTATGTGTTTTTATGTGATTCTTATTGGTGTGCATCGTAACACAACTGATGTATTTTTGTCTCCCAACGGCTAACGAAATCGCAAATCTCGATTCACCATCGATTATTTGCCGGAGCTAGCATAACCACACTAAACAGTAATTACTTCAACTTTGGGCGACGCTGGGACATTCATTGATAATTTTTCAAGAGATCACCTAAGAAAAATGTAGATGTGTCGTTTCAAAACCGCTAATATGTTCGTAATAAAGCGTGAAATGTCGGCCTTTTCTGGACGAAATTTTGGGGTCGTAATTCCAACATAAAACGGTCAATTGTAATTTGGGGTACTTGGGTCGATCAAAAATTTTTTTTTGCTGGCAGATGCATATAAATTGTACAAAAATGCATATGTTTTCGCCCAGTAGTGGGAGTTACATGATCGTTTATTCTTTTACTCGTAAAAGTGATTATTCAATAAATGCCAACGCTGGTTATGCATATAATAGATGCTGCACTGAGATCCTTGAGTTAGGAATGTTACTTAGTTTATATATGCTTAGGATACTCGTCTAAGTAAGTCTGAAATTCAGTGGCTTGCAATGTGCAATTAGTGATAAACACAGAAATCGTAGAATAATTCATTACCTGTTTTTCACTAGTAATAATTGCTCTAGAAGCATGCAGTAGCCGTATTATATTTTCTGGCGTATAGATCGTTTCAATGAAAAGTTAGAAGTCAAAAGATATGTAATTTTGGATTTAAACAATAGTGTTTCGGCTCTTAATTCCGATATAAATATAAACCATTACTAAGTTACCATCTGCGTGCGTATTTCAACATAGGACACATGTACCGTAACTGTATATTTTAACTGAAGCAAGCATTTCTAAGTATATAATATTAGATACAAAATTACTCTATTTCCCAAAAGCACAAGCTTTTCCATGGTGGGGAAGTTGTTGCTTATCAGAACGTAGTGAAAGGTACTGGAGATTGTGTGTTGCAGGGGTAAAATCTTTTAAATTCCGTCTGTGTGTGTGATTGGCCATAACGCGGAAACTACTTAACCGATTTTTATGATCTTGGGCTCATTCGTACCGGCTTAGTCTATTTACGAAGTTCATCCCTGAGCCTTTTTGATTTCGGGTTTGGTTTCGGGATCAGGTTTAAAAATGTGGCTTTTTGCGCCATTTTACCCCATTTTAGTACCCTTCACGGAAGCAAAGGTTATTTTTATCTAAACTTTAGAATTTTTTATCTGTTTGGTTTTATTTCATATTAAAATGATAAATGCCGATGCCTCTTCTTTGTTTTTCTATTAAAGCTCTGGTTCCGGATTTATGAGGTTTCAGGTATGGTGCCCCAATGGTACCTCGACCCAAAATTCGAAAACTTGTTCTGACGTCCTGGGCGCCTGAAAAGTTTCACCGGGGGGTTTTAAAGCATGGGAAACTCTCTGCCGGGGCTGGTTTTGCTCTTTGACCCATGGTTCTATGGGTATGGAGGTATGACGCCCCATGGTTCGTGATGAGAGGTTAAAATGAAGGTTTTTACCGCATTTTAGTAGCCTTCGCAACAGCAAGGTTATTTTTTCTTAACTTTCTATTTTTTTCTGGATGGTTACATTTGATAGTAATATGATAAATGCCGATGCTACTTTTTTGTTTTTCGATTAAGGCTCTGGTTCTAGAGTTATGGGGTTTGAGGTATGGTGCCCCAATGATTCCTCGATCCACAATTCGCAAATTTGTTCTGAAGTGCTTGGCGACTGAAAAGTTCCACTTTGAGGGTTTTCAGGCATGGGAAACTCATTGTATGTGTTGTTTTTGCTCTGTAACCCATGGTTCTATGGGTACTGAGGTATGACGTCCCATGATTCGTGGTCAGAGGTTAAAATGAGGGTTTTTTTACTACATTTTAGTATCCTTCACGGAAGCAAGTTTATTTTTTCTTAACTTTCGATTTTTTTCTCTAGTTGGTTTTATTTCATAGTAAAATGATAAATGCCGATGTATGTTTTTTTGTTTTTCGATTAAGGCTCTGGTTCTACAGTTATTGGGTTTGAGGTATGGTACCCCAATGGTTTCTCGACCCATAATTCGAAAATTTATTCTGACGTCTTTAGGCGGCTGAAAATTTTCACTTGACGGATTTCGGGCATGGGAATTTATTACAGGTGTCTGGTTTTGCTCTTTGACCCATAGTTCTATGGGTATATAGGTATTACGCCCCATGGTGCGTGGTGAGAGGTTAAAATGAGGGTTTTACCGCATTTTAGTACCCTTCGCAACAGCAAGGTTATTTTTTTCTTAACTTTCTATTTTTTTCTGGATGGTTACATTTGATAGTAATATGATAAATGCCGATGCTACTTTTTTGTTTTTCGATTAAGGCTCTGGTTCTAGAGTTATGGGGTTTGAGGTATGGTGCCCCAATGATTCCTCGACCCACAATTCGCAAATTTGTTCTGAAGTGCTTGGCGACTGAAAAGTTCCACTTTGAGGGTTTTCAGGCATGGGAAACTCATTGTATGTGTTGTTTTTGCTCTGTAACCCATGGTTCTATGGGTACTGAGGTATGACGTCCCATGATTCGTGGTCAGAGGTTAAAATGAGGGTTTTTTTACTACATTTTAGTATCCTTCACGGAAGCAAGTTTATTTTTTCTTAACTTTCGATTTTTTTCTCTAGTTGGTTTTATTTCATAGTAAAATGATAAATGCCGATGTATGTTTTTTTTTTGTTTTTCGATTAAGGCTCTGGTTCTACAGTTATTGGGTTTGAGGTATGGTACCCCAATGGTTTCTCGACCCATAATTCGAAAATTTGTTCTGACGTCTTTAGGCGGCTGAAAATTTTCACTTGACGGATTTCGGGCATGGGAATTTATTACAGGTGTCTGGTTTTGCTCTTTGACCCATAGTTCTATGGGTATATAGGTATTACGCCCCATGGTGCGTGGTGAGAGGTTAAAATGAGGGTTTTACCTCATTTTAGTACCCTTCGCAAGAGCAAGGATATTTTTTTCTTAACATTCGAATTTTTTATGGTTGGTTATATTTGATAGTAAAATGATAAATGCCGATGCTACTTTTTTGTTTTTCGATTAAGGCTCTGGCTCTAGAGTTCTGGGGTTTGAGGTATGGTGCCCCAATGGTTCCTCGACCCAAAATTTGAAAATTTGTTCTGATGTCCTGGGCGGCTGAAAAGTTTCACTTGAGCTTTTTCGGGCATGGGAAAGAAACTCATTGCATGTGTTGCCTTTGCTCTGTAACCCATGGTTCTATGGGTACAGGGACATGACGCCCCAAAGTTCGGGGTCAGAGGTCAAAATGAGGGTTTTTTACCATATTTTAGTACCCTTCACGGAAGCAAGGTTATTTTATCTAAACTTTCGAATTTTTTCTCTGGTTGGTTTTATTTCGTAGTGAAATGATAAACGCCGATGCCTGTTTTTTTGTTTTTCAATTAAAGCTCTGGTTCTGGCGTTATGGGGTTTGAAGTATGGTTCCCCAATGGTTCCTCGCCTTAAAATTCGAAAATTTGTTCTGACGTCCTGTGCGGCTGAAAAGTTCACTTGACGGTTCTCGGGCATGGGAAATTCATTGCAGGTGTCTGTTTTGCTCTGTAATCCATGGTTCCATTGGGGGGGAAGGTGCCCCCAAGGTTCGAGGTCAAAGAGCAAAATAAAGGTTTTTACCACAATTTAGTACACTTCACGGAAGCAAGGTTATTCTTATCTAAACTTTCGAATTTTTTCTCTGTTATTTTTATTTCATTTTAAAATGATAAATGCTGATGACTCTTTTTTGTTTTTCGATTAAGGCTCCCGTTATGTATTTATAGGGTTTGAAGTACGGGGGTATGGCGCCCCAGTGGTTCCTCGACTGAAAATTTAAAAATTTGTTTTGACGTCTTGGGCGGCTGATAAGTTTCCCCTGCGGAGTTTCGGATACGGGAAACTCATTGCTGATGTTGGTTTTGCTCTGAGATTCATGTTTCCATGGGTACGGGGGTGTGGCGCCACCTTGGTTCGTCGGCCCAAAATTCCCAATTTTATTGTGACGTCCTGGGAGGCTGATAGCTTGCACTGGGGTTTTCGGGCATGGGAAACTTATTGTCGATGTTAGTTTTGTTCTAACTTGTGCGGTATTGTGTGATATCCACATATAGTATATAGATGTATGCTATCGAGAGCTGATTGGCTGTGCACGTAAATGGCGTAACTGTACCTATGCTTCACTACGTTCTGCAATCTCCATAAAGTTACCAGTTTATTTTGCAATCCTTCTATCTAATGGCGTATATGCTATGTAACCAAATGGAACCAAAGTGTACCTACCGAACCCAAGTTATACATAACAGCGACACATCTGACACGCTTTTGGTCCAAACTATTGTTTTTGGCAACATTATGGTGTCATAAAGGGCTTATTTGGATTATATCGTTACTACGGGCAAGTGAATTATGCCACGTAACTTCCAAAAATTTTAACGCCTCAATGTTGCCCCTTACTCGGTTATAGACGATAATATCTTAATCCGAGCTAAAGTCGCGCTAAAATTTCATGTGAATATGTCTTGTTGTTCACCGGCCATGTTTGTCGAGCATAATTAACGAAGTTTTTGCGCTAAAATTTGAGCGGAATGTGTCTTGCGGTTCACTGATTATGTTTTTCTTGCGTAATTTGCAAAGATTTTACTCTAAAATTTGTGCCGAATATGTTTTGCGGTTCACTGATTATGTTTTTCTAGCGTAATTTGCAATGGTTTTACGCTAAAATTTAATCCAAATATGTCTCTTTGCTCATGCGTCGTTCACATTAAGATGCGTGCCCTCACTGCACACGGTTACGCGAGAACCGCAGTACTCGTTACACTGCGGTTGTCGTTACATTGTAATGACAATGTTGTCAGGCGCTACAAGCTTCGTGCAACAGCTGACATTTCTGAACGATGCTTGTAGCGGCTCTATCAATTGATGTTACGCATGTTGTAACAACAATGTTTAAAGTTGCACTCGCAGCGTAACGACAAAAAAGATTGCCGCGCGATGGTGTAACGAGAAATGACATATTTGCACTGCAGCTGTAACAGAAACCGTAGTAGCTGCACGCTAGTGTAACAGCAATTGAGAACAACGCACGCCACGTTTATTACATGAACCCAAATTTTTGAATGCTGGTGGGGTAATGAGTAGTAGAATCTTTGCACTGCTGGCAATTAAATGAAGTAGCTGTACGACGAGTACTAACTAGATGAGCGCTGTGTGATGACAACGAGTGCACAAAATACTGGTCGTCGACCGTATGAAGTGAAACATAAGTTGGTGTAATGCGAAGGGGGTTGAGGCGAGGTTTCCCCTGAGATTGTGTTGCCTCGCCAGCCCTCTTAGAAAATTGAAGAAAAATCTCATATTTTCAAACTGCGGTGGATAGAATGGTGAATGTTGCTATATAGCCGTGACCAGAGACACAACACGCGGCGGTGGGGCGGACGTCTCATTTTTCGAAAAAAGAGGACCGTAAGGCAGCCTTTCAATTTTCCTGTAGCACTTCCCCAACTGTAAGCGACGTACTGCGCCCCAAACCGTAACGATAATGACCAGAACGTTTATCTTACCATAATTTAGTATTGCTAAAATCACTCAGGGTTCAGATTAATAAACGTGCTCAATCGATTCTAAAACTAAACACGCCCAATTGCTGCACAATATTTATTTCGAAATTTCTTAATATTGAGTGTTATCAATCATACGTAGAGCAAGCATTGTGGACTACAACAAATATGAAACACCCGAAAAATAATTCCCATGAAAGTGACCTGTGGTAGTTCGATGTTCCAATTGATATTGGTCATTAAGTTTGTGAAGCACACGAGCTTCAGCTGCTGAACCTGCAGTATGCTTGCAATAAATATGTTATATGTTTTAGTATCGGTGCTTATGCTATAATTTAATTTTTAAGACCCAAAACATAAACAGCAGTTAATCAACTGTATCGGCTAGGCTCTTTAAATATCATATAAAATTTTTGTCAAATGCCTATTTATGATTCTCTCATATATCATTATATTGCGAATTGAATTTTATCACTAACACTTCTGATCGCCAAATGTACATATACATTTAGAGAAAGTTCAAAATTGAATTATTCGTTATACACAAACGTTATACAGCGGGAGTGTAGGCGGTTGTGACAAGTTTATCTAATCTATCGTAAGGGTTCGTAGTCACACATGTGTTAAACTTGTATCAATAGGAAATTATGTTTAAATTTCAAGATACAATATTGTACACAGCCGTAACATAAAAACCGGTATATACATATTTCTCAAACAATTCAATTAGACTAAAAATTTTATAATTGGCGTTAACACTGTATGAATGTATCTGAATTTACATAAGATCACTGAATTGGAAATGTCATTTTTCGCCGAAATGGATGCCTGTTGCAATCCAAATTATGCTAAAAAATTTTCTCTTAAATATATTTTCCTAAAGATTCAGTTTCATTTGTTGAAAGAATTAGAAATGGAGGTACATATACTACTTATATGCACTAAACATAAGGATAGCTTTTGATCTTATATAACCCGCTCCAATGCATATCGCTTCCAACATTATCTGCACTAAAGTAGCTAAAGTGCTGATATCATTTAAGGTTACTATTATTGGGTACAAACAGGCCACTCAAAATTAAATAATTTCTAAACGTATAATTGGTCAGGCCTTTTTCCATTAAACAAAATCATAAGGGCTACTCGATTTCAGCGCCAACAGTGCAAAGATTCTACTACTCATTACCCCACCAGCCCTCAAAAATTTGGGTTCATGTTGCGAACGCGGGGTGCGTTGTTCTCAATTGTTGTTACACTAGCGTGCAGCTACTACGGTTTCTGTTACAGCTGCAGTGCAAAGATGTCATTTCTCGTTACACCATCGTGCGGCAATCTTTTTGTCGTTACGCTGCGAGTGCAACATTAAATATTGCTGTTACAAGCAGTGTAACATCGATTGATATAGCCGCTACAAGCATCGTTCAGAAATGTCAACTGTTGCACGAAGCCTGTAGCGACTGACAACATTGTCGTTACAATGTAACGACAACTGCAGTGTAACAAGCACTGCGGTTCTCGCGTAACCGTGTGCAGTGAGTGCACGCATCTTAATGTGAACGACGCATGTGTTTGTGATTGCGAATGTGACGAGTGACACTGATTATGCTTTCTAGCACAATTCGCCAAGATTTAGCGCTAATATTTGAGCCAATTATATCTTGCCATATACTGATTATGATCTTCTGGCGTAATATGCAAATCTTTTGCGCAAAAATTTGAGTCGAATATGTCTTGCGGCTCACTGATTTTGCCTTTCTAGCTTAATTTCCAAAGAGTTCGCGCTAAAATTTCAACCGAATATGACTTGTCGTTCAGTAATTATAATTGTCCAGCATAATTTCCAAAGATTTTCCGCTAAATTTTGAGCCGAATATGTCTAGTCGTTCGCTGATATGTGTTAAAATTTGAGGCGTACATGTTTTGTCGTTCACAGACTATGATTTTTAGCATGATTTGCTAAGATTTTACGCTACAATTTGACAAGACTCTGCCTGCGGTTCACTGATTATGTTTTTCTACCGTAATTTGCAAAGTTTTTACGTTACAATTTAAGCCAAATACGGCTTGTTGCTAACTGATTGTCCTTTTTAGCACAAATTGCAAAGTTCTGCGATGGCATTTGAGCCAAGTATGTCTTGCCGTTTTCTGATTTTGTTTCTTTACCGTAATTTATAAAGAGTTTGCACTAAAATTTGAGCCGAATACGTTTTCCCGTTCAGTGATTATGTTTTTCTAGCTGAATTTGCAAAGATATTTGAGCCAAATTTGTCGTTCCGGTCACTGATTGCGTTTTTCTAGCATAATTCGGAAACTTTTCGCGCTAAAATTTGATCCTAATATGTCCTATAATACACCGATTACAATCTTCTAGTGCAAATTTCAATGGTGTTGCGGTAAAATTTTATATTCGAATATGTCTTGCCGTTTACTGATTTTGTGATTTAGCGAAATTTACAAAAAATTTTCGCTAAAATTTGAGCCGAATATGTCTTGCCGTTCAGCTATTATGATTGTTAGGGTTTTTTCAAAGACTTTGAACTAAAATTTGAGCGTAATATGCTTTGATTTCACTGATTACGTTTTCTAGCGCAATATGCAAAGATTTTGCACTAAAATTTGAGCCTAATACGTTTTTCCGGTCAGTGATTATGTTTTATAGCATAATTTGCAAAGGTTTTGCACTAAAATTTGAGCCGGATATGTTTGTCCTTCACTGATTATGATTTTTGGCGTAAGTTTTAAACATCTTGAGCTAAAATTTGAGCCAAATATGTTCACGGATTAGGATTTTCCAGCATCTTGCAATGATTTTGCGCTAAAACTTGAGCTGAATATGTCTTGTCGTTCACTGATTTTGTTTTTCTAGCGTAATCGGCAAAGATTTTGCGCTAAAATTTGAGCCAAACATGTTTTTTTCCGTTCACTGACTTTGTTTTTCTATCGTCATTCACAAAAATTTTGCGCTAAAATTGAAGCAGAATATGTCTTGCCGTTCACAGATTTTTTCTAACGTAATCTGCAAAGATTTTGCGCTAAAATTTGAGGCGACTATGTTTTGTCGTTCACTGGTTTTGTTTTTCTAGCGTCACTAGCAAAGATTATACGCTAAAATTTGAATCGCATATGTCTTGTCGTTCACTGGTTTTGTTTTTCTAGCGTCACTAGCAAAGATTATACGCTAAAATTTGAATCGCATATGTCTTGTCGTTCACTGGTTTTGTTTTTCTAGCGTCACTAGCAAACATTTTACGCTAAATTTGAGTCGAATATGTCTTGCCGTTCACCGATTAGGATTTTTAGCGTAATTTGCAAAGACTTTAAGCTAAAATTTGAGCGGAATATGTCCCGCATTTCTCTGATTATGATTTTCAATCATAACTTGCAAAGATTTTGGCAAAAATTTGAGCCGAATATGGCTTACCGTTCACTAATTATGTTTTTCTAGCGTAAATTTGCAAAGATTTTGCGCTATAATTTATTGCTTTTACTAATTTATTTTCGTGAAAAAAGATTTGACAGTGATGTCGCCATTTATAGGCGTTTCATATAAGGTCGCTTAGAAAACAAACACTTCTGAAAATTTACTGCGCTAACTACAAAGTTACAAAGATTTAGCCTGCTGATTTCAGGCCAAAATATGGATTTTCAAGCAATTATATACTATGTTGAAAAGGCGCCGCATAATAATGATATCACTGATAAATGTCTTCAAACCAAACAATGATAAAACCTGTGAAAATTTTAGTCAAATCAGTCAAGCCATTATTAAACTGACGACGAATACAGAAATATTGGGGCTCATATCGGCTTAAATATTACACATCCTAGAGATATACACAAATACTGGCTTTATTTTAGGTGAAAAGAATCATTAAAAACGAAAGTCTGTAAGAGTTATTGCAAGACACTTAAATATCATACAACCATCCATTAGAGATTATGATTTCTCGCCAATGGCTGTTAGAGACAAAATACCCACTTTTTCAACGCACATGTCTGTGAATTCTACATATTTTAAACCCAACCAGCCACATCTGCCGGTGGCTTCCTGTACTATATATAATGAAAAGCTCGCAAATGCTGGTTACTAATTTGCCGATATCATTAAATATACTTGGATTGTGATTTATTGTTTTCCATGCTTTAGGCTTTATAATATCTTATTTGAGAGACTATCTATCACAATTTATTAATACTTTTTAATGTATGGGTATGCTTGGTATAGCTATTAGATATGTTGACCTTTAAGTTGAGGACCTAGAGGTTACAAACCCATCTTTCCTAGAAATTACTGTTTAGTATTACCTACGCTAAATGGATATGCTTGGTATAGCTATTAGATATGTTGACCTTTAAGTTCAGGACCTAGAGGTTACAAACCCATCTTTCCTAGAAATTACTGATTACTATTTTCTACGCTAAATGAGTATGTTTGGTATAGCTATTAGATATGTTGACCTTTATGTTCAGGACCTAGAGGTTACAAACCCATCTTTCCTAGAAATTACTGTTTAGTATTACCTACGCTAAACCCAACGGTTAAGATCGCTTATTTATTATTCGTTTTAGTGATGGCTTTCAGTGGTGGCCGTCTTTGATACATGATTGGTGAGAAGTTTTAATTAAAGACATTACTTAGAGTACTGTGGCGTTATACTCAAAAATTATAATGATAAATGTTTTCATTTTATAATTAGAAGCTTTGGTTAATACATCGTCGATATGTTCGGTTGGCAGTATAGTGCACAGGCTTTATAACTAAAAATGAGTGTAGCTTCTGCAGATATGATCTTTTTCTTAGTTTATATAAGGCGCGAATGTACAACATATCTCAAACAGGCGATGAATGGTAAGATATTAGCTTTGCCAAAGTATTGAAACCATGTGATCCGCCTATCCACAACAGTTTGTCGTTCCATTTTTAACCTATATTACCATTATTACCTTTTCGTTCTAGATAATAGCAAACAATAATCGCGTTAAAAGTGCAGATTTAAACCCTGTGTTTCATGAGCTCAAAAACCAATGTCCTCGCATGCTACATTATGCTGTAGGAAAGGGTAGGCGTCACGTAGGAATAATACATAGATTGTGATTGGTGCGATATTAAATAGGAACCACTTTTACTCCATCTAATGCACAAAATCAGAAATATAATGCACGAGTAAGCTTAAGCTGCGCCCCTTACCATCCTCTTTTGTCAAAAGAAATTGCCATTCAGCTGTTCACTGAAATCAAATTTCATTTTTGTATAAGAACAGAAATTTGTTCGTTTCATATTTCATACATTATAATTTGGAATGTTTGCTAACACATTTGTGTTAAAGTACATTGGCCTAATTGTATTCGCTAATGGCGTTATGGAACAGAAAAAATATCGAAATCGGATGCAGCTATAAAAATCCGAGTTTTGTTTTCTAACAACGTTTTGTACATGGTGTCAAAAGAAGATGATTGGGGCGCATATTAAGTTTACTCTTGCAAAAATTTCGGTCTTGTTAATAAATATTATCAAAACAGATGTCATAAGTGTTTGAAATATTTATATTAAATACTATGTAGAGTTCGTGGAACTTTGTTGTAACTTTAATAATCTAGCAACTATCGAGGCATTGGGCTAAATTTTTCTTAGTGGGTGAGTTTAAACTAATTGTGTACAATTACAATATTTTGCATAGATCTCTGCTTGTTTGGAAGCAGTGTCAAACAACACTATGTTTCAAGCTAATATCAATTGATAGATAGGTTGTAAGGGGACTGATTTCGCTCAAATTTTCACACTTAATGTAACTTTAGGCAGCTTATCTGTGCAAGTAATATTGCTGACATATACCTGGTGAAAGAAAACACACACGGGATAATTGAAATTTTAGTGGCAGATCTAAGCAAATTTTGATGGGTCTTTTCGGTTTTGTAGTGAAATGGAACGAAAAGAATAACATGGTACATAGAATGGTATTTGACTATGTAAATGAGCTAATCGGTAGCCTAGGCCTGCTTGATTGTACAAGAAATGGAATCTCGATAAGAGATAGTTACTCTGTTTTCAGTTAATATTGATTTAAAATTTATAAATATTTTCCAAAAGGAACATTAGAGCCCAATTAGCTCACATTTTTAATTGTCGCTCAGGCCCGCGGTTGGAATGAGTGCGCCCCAAACCGTGTCAGTGAAGCACCGCCAAACGTGTCATGGAACCCCTAAAACCATGTCAGCGAAAACCATAAGAACAGAAGTGTATATTGTACACGTATGATTTGCGATACTCAAACTCAACGAAAACAACACAGACATCAAATCCACCAATAAATAATTATACCAGGTTGGTTGTTTTCGTTGTGCTTATTCGTGTACTTTGTTGAAAATTTAAAAATAGCAAAATCATACCTCGTTGAATCACTCGTTGCTAGTAATTTAAACTAAACCAATGTCTTGTATCATATAATTATTTTTCTCTCATTGCAGGATGGATTGACGTCTACTCAAGTTGGAGGCCCTCCGTTCGCAAGTGTAAAGGTCCCACCCGCGACACTGTTAACGCCATTGACACATTCTATATATACATTTTAAGTTGTTTTCTTCAATGAAATCAGTGATCTAAAACATAACGTAAAATAGTCGCTATCTGGGATATGCACAGGATCTACCTATGAGGGTGCCAAATTCGGGATTTACATCACAATTTCTTAAATTTAGAGACCTGATACACGCCAAATACTTGAAAATCGAACCCGTTTGTGATCAAGGGGAGGGGGGCATGACATGGTGCCCTCCTTGAGTACGGCCGTGTTCGCTGTTATTATAAGTATAATAAGTATGAAAATAATTGAGATATTTATTAAAAATTTGTTTTTTCAACAAACAAATATAATTCTCAAACACGGACGGAACAAACAAGACCTACCTACTAATGAAGACGTGATCACACTGCATCCGATATTGTCTTTTCCGTTAGGAGCAGATTTATGTTCACACTGCATTGCATACGTCCGATCTAATACGATCAAACTTTGCTGTGTACCTGTTTGTTGTGTGCACTTTTCAAACCATGTTTTCGGATTCGGGTTCAACGAAACTGTATATGCGCAAACTGATGGGATTGAGTGCAGCGAGCTGCAATGTGAACAAGGCTGAACATCTGAACCGCAATTCAAAGATTCTAATTCAAAGATACAGCACAAATCAGATGTGGTCAGAATCAATATGGTCGGATCGGATGCAATGTGAACATGATTCCAAAAATTAATTGTCTTTGTCGCAACAACATATTGGAAAATTTAGAATCATTGCGAGACTTTAAAATTACTTTCTAACGACTTTTCTTACAAAAGTTATGTGAACCTAGAAAAAAATTTAAACCTCTAGATAAACTAACTTATTAAACGTTATGCGTACATTTTATTTCAACTTCAGTTATATCTGTAAATTTATTTTGTAGTAAGTGTGTTTTGTTACAAAGTAGTCAGCTTTGTAGTTGTCGTGTTTTAAAAAATACTTAATAATTTAACTTAAAATTAGCTTCTGAAATCAACTACTGCCTCCATTTTTGTTTTAAAAAAATAAGGTGCAAAAATAGGAAAAATAATTCAAAGATTTTTACTTCAAAAAATATTAACGTTTTTGGACTACATATTTCGTTTTAGTAAAAACAGGAACGAGCAAGGAAAACAAAGCCTTTTCAAGTACGTATTGAAGGCGAAATACTGAATAGACAATTTATGTTTATTTGGTAAACAAATTTTAAAAAAAGTATGCGTGCGTTGTTTTCTGGAGTCATTATTCGAGAAATCTGAACGAAACTTATACAGAGGAACCAGCGAATTGCACTAGCTATACTTTTGGGCAAGTCATTAAGTTGACCTAAGGATAGGCTTGGCGGAGTTTTGATGAACGGAAATTTAGCAAATTCGGATGTTAAGGGTTTGTGTCACGTCTGTGTATTTTTTGCGTCCGTGTCTAGTTTGCGTTCCAGCAACCACATATATAAGAACATTACACAGTAAAATTAACGCAACACTAATTTGTTTTTTTATAAGATTTATTAAATATTTAGCTTCGACAAGATGGTCTGTATGAAAGTATGTTACGGGTAGATTCAACCAATCTTTAGGAACAGATGTGCAAACGACGATAGGGTTAGGCGCGTGAGTTTAACAAAGATATCGAAAGGCAACCTCAATAAACTGAAAGACCGTTGCAGTCTCACTCGATAGTTTGGATATAGACTCAAACTCTGAAGTAGCATTCACAACTTGACATAACTCTCGTTACGTTACAGTTCCCCCAATAGCAACACACTAGAAATAAAATAAATGTATAAGTATATATGAATTTATTAAGATAAAAAGAGTATCGTAATCGATACCACATTACTCACAAGCGCCAGTAAATTTTCACCCTAAAAGACGTATACGTATATTAGTATTGACTGAATTAAAAAGGGAATAGTATAATCCAATGTCTCACCTTAGATTGAATACACGTGTATGCAATAGAGCAGCACCAGTGTTCTGTCGCTACAACACTGTAGACTGAGATCCATACAGGCTTGGTTCAGAAGTGGAGCACAATATGCTCTCAATAAAGTTTCAAAGTGTTTCACCAAAGTCCTTTCACTAAAGCTTGCAACTTCAGTACCAGTCTGCTCTCAACCGAATAGAACAGAAGCACCAATGTGCTCTCAATTAGCACTCAACTGGAGAACCAATGTGCCCTCAAACTCGCATGCAACTGGAGCATCAGAGTGCTCTCAAAAGGAACACAAGCTCGAAGCACCGATGTGATCGCAGAGTAATTGAAGCACCAACATCCTCAGAATAATTAAAACACCAATGTGCTCTCACTTATGTAAAAGTCAGTAACAACACTGTATGGAAGCACCAATGTGCTTGCAAAATGGTTAAGTTACAAAGGACACCGCTTGGTTGTAAATATAAAGTGAACACTTACCAATAAATCGGCACTTTGAGGCTGAGGCCAAGATCAGTGCGTGACTGCAACTTATTTTCCTGGAGAGCTGCCTAGAATACCCCTAATTGCTGGGAGTTATTCTTGGAATTTGTGGGAAATATCGCGTTATTCTGCTAAGGACTACAATTAAGTAACTTTAGAATCCAACTGCAGCTTCAAAGCTTCATTTTTGTGTCTACGCAGTTTAGTTACAACAAGATAATCATGCCAAATTTTCGATAAATGTCAGAACGTACACACGTACTTGACGTTTAATACGAAATCTATTTTAAATTTCAATTGTTGCTTCAAAAACTGCCACGCTAGCACGAAGACTTTAAGATTTTGTTGAAGTTTAGAACACATTGTAACTTTAGAAAGCTTCACTAATTATTGCGAATATTTATTGGACAATTGACTTTCTAAAAAATCTTGTTGGAGCAAAAAACCCAATTCCAACTTATCGAAAATATTTCATACATCGCCAACCCCAAAATAAGCACGGCAATGAAGGTAATATATCTGTTAATTCTAAAAAAGGATCAGGCAAAGTGAATTTATTCAACATAACCTCTATATATGAAGACTTCCAAAATTGTTCACTCTTTCATTGAAGCTGCATTTCGCATAATGCATGTGTCCACTCTAGGTGCGTACACCAGGGTGGTTATTTTGTCAAGTCAGGTCACGATTGTAAAAGTGATGAGAGCGAAAAAATCACGTTTTTCCTTATGTAGGTGTTACACAATGTGCGATTTAGCATCGTATTTGGCTGGCCACGTATAAGTGATAATGTGATGAGTAATCGCGTTTTTTCGTATACAGTAATATGCAGATACATCGCTGTCTGGTACAAAATGTCATTGGATAACGCGGAATACGTGCGAAATAATCAAAAGTGCGCGAACGCATTCCAGTCGTCCATCGCAGAGCGCAGAGTATTCACAAAAAATGCGAAAACCAATGGCAAAAAAGTGAACGCTAATTTCTGCGTAAACCAATTCGTGATTTTGATAAAAGAACAACCTTGGTGTTCGCAACCAAAGTGAACTCGCGCATAAGTTTGAGCCATCTTTCGGCTCGACGGCGAAACTATGGTCGTCAAGTTACAAATTGTGAGCACAAGTCAATGAGTTATTTTCTCAGTTAATGCTAGAATAATGCATAAAGGCTGCCCAAGAAATACGCGACAAACACCAGGAGTAAAATACCGCAATGCGTGGTAACGTGCAGCATGCTCTCCACATGTGTATGCAAGAACTTCGCGTCAACCCGCATATTTCGACTTACCATATAGTTATGTGCTGTGAATTATGGAATTCTATCTCATGAATTCTTAACGTCAATAAATATAAATATGAAATAATGAAAAAACAGACAATGAGGCTCTAATTGCCAAAAGCTCAAATGTATAAGCATAGGATTCTAGCAGGCAATGCTAAAATACCTTAAATAAAGTGAGTCTACGTCAATGTCGTTTTTAATTTTATACGCCTTTAATAATTTGATTTTTTACTGGCGAATGTAACTGTTAGGAACAGCAGTGAAATGAATACTATACGTTTCTCGGTATACCCCGCCCAAGTCTGAGTCGGGGAGCTGCCGCTCCGCTTTAACCTGTTCCTTTTGCAACGTTATAACGTCCGGCCCAGATAAAAGAGTCGGAAGTGCAGCAAGAGACGGATCGAGGTCGCCGCCGCCCTCCACGTTTCCCTGGCGTCCTCTGGCTTTACAGTGTGCCCTCAATTCTAAATTGCCGCCTATAAAACACTAACTTCCTTTTGTTTGTGGCAGCGGTACTAATAAACATGTCACATTCTTTATAAGTCTTTTGTGTAGTGGTATTATTATTAGCAATTCCTGAAATTATTCCTGTCGTGTTTTCACATTACATATATTAGAAGATCCACGAGCGATCATTCATTCGACCAGTCGGGATTCTAGCTTGCAAGATTGGCGCGCTAGCTTTACACCACAGGCCCATATCACAGCGTGTTCAGCTACGATATATACGCTAGCGTAGTAAGATGTTACTTATATTCACATATAATATTATAATATATACATACATGTATATTATATGATATACATACATATATATATATTTATAATAGATATAATGTAGTTATGATGATGTCAAGTCAAATTGTCTAAGTCCGTTATGTTATTATCAAGCTAGCATTAATCTGGAATGTTTCCAAAACGAACCAACATCTACGGAACGCTGAAAACCCCGCTGACCATCGAGACATTTCCTGTGTCATCGTACAAAAATGAAGTCGCTGACGTTGTTACCATCAATAGACAAAAAGTTGTAGTTGTACGAAAAAAATTGTTTTTGTCTCGAAGAGTTTGTTGTTTGTTGGTTGTTGCGTAGTTTAGCCTTGTTTTGTAGCACCAAACTTCTTGGTATGAGACGAAAACAGAACTTTTTTATTACAACTTGCTACTTTATCTATATTTCGCATGACTCAAAACATATATTTATTTATATTAGTGGTCGAATCAATGCATGACATATTAGTTGTTGCTGTCATTACGGTTCAACGAGTTTGGCGTTTTGATTTTATTACTTCTTTTAAACCAAACAATGATTTTATTTCGCGCTATATATATGGAATTATATTATTTAATACGCACTGGTGATATTAACAGATAAATCGTCAAGTTCAGAACATTTTGAAGCTTAACTAAATAGTTAACTACAGATGTTGAACGAGCTTAACATACAGCCCAAATATTGCAGAAGCCTACCTGCCGTGCCCTTGTAAGCTCATCTTCCGAAGGAAAATCTGTCAAGCTGTTAATCAAATTATGGCTGACGCAAACGGATTTTGAGCAGAAACATTAGTGCCCTGGTGGTTAAGTTTTCGTCAGTCATCGCTGTAAACGTTACGCCGCGATCTTGGGACTTTGTTTTCGTCAACACTTATGAGTGTTCAATTCCCAGGGCATGGTCCGACAAAACGTTCGTTTAGTAGTGTATCATAATGAATATATGAGTAAGCAGCACTACAACGGTTTTGTACTACAATTGCCATAACTATATAGCCGGAGAAAACCTGTCAAGCTGTCGCAAATTGTAATTAATTAAGCGTCTTTAAGTTGTTCGGAGTTTACTTGATGGATTTGATCGTTTACGTTTAATTAAAATTAAAGCTTCATTTTATGCTGGAAAAAACTTTATTGGTGTGGATAGTTATTTGGCGTATGCACGAACGTGATGCAACGATAATATTGGTTTTATTTAAAATAAAATAATTTTTCTTGCTGCCACTACCATGGCAAAAGGAAAATTAATCTTTTAATGGCAGAGCTAATTTGCGTATCGTGCAATGTTTGACAAACATAAGCGGGTGCCAGGAATTAAAAACAGATTATTTGGTTCCATGCGGGCAACACTAAACACTGAGCTGTTTACGAGTTGTTTCATGGTTCATTAATACTACATATCGCCAACAGAGCAAGTAACCTCCGAGGCAAACATAATATACAATAGACATTAAGTTAAAATTATAAAAACATTATATATTAATATATGCAACGGTGTAATATCTATTTGCATATTGTAGAGTCTTATTTGGTTTGATTTTGATTCAAAATATGTGCCTCAATTCTCTGAACGTTTGTACTGTAGAGTCTTATTTGGTTTGATTTTGATTCAAAATCTGTGCCTCAATTCTCTGAAAATTTGTACTGTAGAGTCTTATTTAGTTTGATTTTGATTCAAAATCTGTGCCTCAATTCTCTGAACGTTTGTACTGTATAGCCTTATTTGGTTTGATTTTGATTCAAAATCTGTGCCTCAATTGTCTAAAAGTTTGTATTGTAGAGTCTTATTTGATTTGATTTTGATTCAAAATCTGTGCCTCAATTCTCAGAAACTTTATACACGTGTTACTATAATATTATAATTAATTACAAAAAAACGATAGGACGAGATTCTTGATGAGTTGCGTTGTAATTTCCTATGTGAAAACTGATTTTATAGCGTCTATTCGGGAAAACGAATTATAGACTGGAGTTCCGCCGTTCCAAGTACGGAACCATGGCAGGCATAAAGTGAAATCCGCGTGTACTTTCTAAATTTTGAATGTCAACGCATTACATTTTAAAAGTTACAATTTTAAAAGTTATGCATTTATTTGTTTGTGCTGCGTTATTGCATTATTACAATTAATTAAGTATAGCTATTGTTGCAGTACAAAATCAGTTGCTGCATAAAGAATATTTTTTACAATCTGAAAATATGTCAGGACTCGGTTCCTATTTTCTGAAATTGCTTTTTTGTTTCCTTATTTGTAATTAATATTATTTGTCTATATAAACAAGTCCATTTTAGGTCTTGCACCTCAGTTGTCATTTTTGGCCTCGTAGTCAGCCGTATACTGTGTAACCGTCATTCTGTAGATTCGTTATGTTTCCTTTTCAATAAACTGTTTATGATTTTTCTTTGTATTTGCCAAACGTAGTAAGTAAGACCACCGGGTATTTTACACCAGTTAAAACTCAGAATATTATGTTTGGAAAACGTTGCAGCGAGCATTGCGATTTCTGTGTCTATACATTACAATTGCCGTTTCATAAAGAGTCATAAACATCGGGAACTTAACCATTACTGTATATGTATACTTAAGGCAAATTTCAAACGACAAATTAATTACACATTTTATGCCACATAAAATTTAGCGTGGCCTCAGCGCAATCAAATTTATTGTTATTCTTGCATCGAAAGTTGTCGCAACTTTTGGCACGCAATTCGACGAGAACATCTGAGACTAAAAATTAAGAGCTGTCTCTGCCTTCTGTAACTATTAATAAATAATTATGCTTGTTAATACGGCGTTGAGTTAATACAGCCTGGTGATATTACACTGCTAACTGTACATATTAGGCATGTACCATATATGCTGTCAGATTAAATCGAATAACAGTGTCCCAACGTGCATGTTGCAATAAAAATATTATCGGAGGTTTTAGTTTAGAGATGAAGATACCTATAAATTATGGATATGAGGAATATTATACTTATATCTAATATGTGTGTATGACTGCGTGCAACCATATAACATCTATATTTAGCCATATATATATTTATCACAATTAACGTGTTTATATATACCTTAATCTAATTGAACATTTTTATTATAATGTTTTAATCTATTTGCTAAATGTCAAATTTTACTCTGTAGTACAATGTTCTGGCAAAGCGATATAAAGACTTTTTATGGTATCACAAAAGTCAAATCAGTGATTATTAATTCAGTGTTCCACTGTTTTACAAACAGATATTACTGTTGTTGCTAGGCAGGAATACAAATCGGCAGAAAATATATCACATTATGCAAACATTTGGTTTGGTATGTAGGGCTTCAATCTACAGATATAGTTAGAGCTACATATATATTGCTACTTCATGCTGTGTTCACGGAATAATTGGTACACCTACTCGAAAATATGTGTGTGGTTGTGGCGTGTGTGATGAAACAGGTCATTGAATTGAGAAACAAACCACATAAATGCTGCTTTACCCTGCAGCTTCGAATTATGATGCTTTATTTTAGTAAATAACATTGGATAAAGTTTCTGGCTCAGAAAGCATAAATAGTTAACTTGTGTAATATTTAGATTTTTATTCTTACGACTGACTGGAATAGTCAGTTGTTTTCAAATAGATTATCGTGTTCAACCAGCATGGGTATAATAGTACTTTGGAACGCTTGTTGTTATACGGAAATCTTTAATTTTTAAATCAAAATTTAAATGTAAATTTCAAGTGTTAATATCAGGTGTACATTTTACAAAGCTGTAAATTAATTTTAAATCAATTGTATGAGACTAAGCTTTTATCTTTGCTGAATATTATTTCCTACAACGGATTGCGATATAGCAATGCAGTGTAATACGAAGTATAAAAGTTGGATATAAATTTAAAATAATTCGTGAGACTGCTAAACATGCAACATATTGTCATTGTAGATGTTTATCTAACATAAATAACAATTCGTAAATTTTCTCGGGTTTTAATAAAAAGTTAATAATATTCGCTCAAAACGTTTTACTTAAAGTTTAAGTTTAATATTTCATCAAATATTTAGTTTAATGTTTGAAATTGTGATCCACTTTTGTTCTTAAAACGGTAAAACGTACGCTTGATACAGATTTATAAATTAGTGTTATAAACAAGAAATGTAATTTTATACGGGGTTCGATCCGCGGCGCGTGCTATAACTTATCAAACATTCTACAGTACCCACAATATTTCATCAAATATTTAGTTTAAAGTTTGAAAGTGTGAACCACTTCTGTTCGTAAGACGTTTAAACGTACGCATGATACAGATTTATAAATTAGTGTTATAAACTAAAAATGTAATTTTACACGGGGTTCGATCCGCTGCGCGGGATATAACTTATCAATAATTGCACAGTATATACACTAGCTCAGGCAGTTAAAGGGTTAATAAAATATTAGTCAGTCAATTATTAACAACGTTATAGGCTATCTGAATATACCTAAATATATATCCGTTTATATGCTTTCTTTCTTTAGTCACTGAGATTAGGCACATGTCAACTGTGATTGGTTACGCATCATATTTATTAATATAATTCAATGTAAGGTTTCCAGACAATATATACATAAAATCATATTATAATATCATGTTTGTTAACACGGTTTCAGAGCTAAAATGATTTTTGATATATTGTTACTCGTTTGAAGCTTCATCCAATTGACTTGTGTTCCTATTATATATTAATTCAAAGTAAATATTTTGTGAAACCTTAAATGTATTTCGCTGTTGTCAGTCATACTTGTCCGATTCACATGGATTTTGAAACAACGAAAAGGCTATAAGCTTTAATGTCTTATATCTTATTAGATCTGATTTCTTGTATAACAACCTGGGCTAATGAAAATAAATTTGTTGAGAAGTTCTATAATATATATTACTGCTAAAGGGTGTCCAGGCTATATTGATATTCTTCTAAACTTATGAATATCTGGTTTGTTGTATGTGTTGGGATGAGAATCTCTTGCTTCAGGCCACGGAAAAGAAATCGCTGTTTTTGTGTGACTTCGCTTAAATTTTGTGTTTATATTCGTATGTTTACTTTTGGCACTGGCCGCCGTTCCAAACAATGGACGTATGAATTCAACCCTCGCCTAGCGACAAATGGAAAAAAACTTATGACGCGTTCCACGTCTACCTCTAAGACCTTACATTGGCCCGAGCGGCCATAGAAGTACGCACAGAAAGCGACAAAATTTATAATTATGTTTAATTTATAATTATTTTATTTTGCGGTAGGACTAACGTTAGTCTGGCGTTGCGAGCACGATATTGTCGCTGTATTCTATGACAATGTGATGTGTATGATATAAAGGACCCCAATGTGAAAGTTTTCCACCAATAATCTACACCATACCATCAAATGGTATACAGTATATACCTGTACTATATAACAGAACAGATAGTGTATAAGACACCATCAACTCAACTATGGTTCCATATCTACTAATTGTTTTTACTGACGGTGTCGCAGACTCCATGCCCAAACGCGTGACATAGATGTGTAAATAACAGCATGGTGTAGGTGACACCATATAACTTTTCTAAAAAATTAACGGTGTAGTCTACACCATACCATGACCGACACTACACTACCTATGTATACTATCTTAAAATACTGCGTGAAGCACTATGGTGTCCAATATTCCATATAATAAATTGTGGCAGAGACGATCAGGATAGACAAAACTTTCACATGGGTGTCCTTTTACACCTTACCGCAGCATAATTCTATCAGTATCTATAAATACTGTTTGAGACCGGACTTGTTTAATTGCTTTATTGCTATTTCGAAGAGTTTTGCACACAGTGAAATTTTTGTGACGGAGACTAATTAAAACTGAGACCAGCGTCAGTCACTATGGATTAAACAAAAGCTAAAAATTCTGCTCAAGTCATATTAATTTATTTTTTCAATCTGCCAAACAATACTACATTTTTAATTCATCTCAATTTCAACAATTGCGATGGGTGTGATGTAAAAATAAATCAAAGCACTAATTCAGTCGAAGGGTTGCGCTTATAAAACAGGACCGTTGGACAAATGTGTGCTCCAAGGTATGACTGCGTAGCAGGAGGAAGTGATTGGATTGGAAGTTTGGGAATTTAGGTGAAAAATTTTGTGAAAAAACATATGGAATGATTCCATTTCGATAGTATCTGTTCCCAGTATGTATATAATATGTGGGTTTGTACAAGGCTATATAACACGAACACATAACAATCCAAATTTCACAGTCAATGTTCATCTATATTATAGGGACACTTCAGTGTCCCAATCATATATTTTGTGCCAATACTGATGCATTTTTAAAGAACTTTTCTGGAACTTTTTGAAACGCGGGCGCTTGCTTTCTTTTGGAGATATATCTTTTTAAAAACTAAAAAAGTTTGGTCTCCATCGAAAACAGACATCGTTGTTTATTTGTTTTTATTATTTCGTCCTAGGCGGCATAAGATTTACTGCACGAACGGAGCGCATTAAATTAAGGAAAATTTCAAGAGCACTGCTTTGACTGAATGGAGATATATTTTTGAAGCAGCGTTATATCCCGCAAGTGCATTCTCCGGTAAATAGAATCGGCACTCGCCAGTCCACAATATTTTGTTTCCCTCATACGGCAACCTCATTTTTGTTTCATTACCGAGATAACGAAATAAAGAAACATATACCACACATTTCTGTTTCTAAATAAATTTTTTATACCTTGAGACATAGCTTGCCATCTACATAGGTTTTGTTTTTCAGCAAATTCGAATATTAGTTATAAGCTTAGAAGCAAGGGCTAGAGCGGGCCGGCTCGAGGCGGCGCCTCGGGACACTTCGGGAGGAGCGGCAACTCGGGGTGGGTGTGACTCCTTCGGGGGCTACGGAATCTCGGGTGGATGCGACGCCTAGGGAGGCTGCGAATAAGGGGTATGAGGCGCCTCGTAAAGCGGCGAAGGCGGTTGTGGTGCCTCGGGAGGCGTGGGCTGCGACGCATCCGGGAACCGGCTCTTCACGGCAGGCGATAGCTCGGGAGGTACGGTACCGCCGAGGGGTGGCCTACGACGCCCTAGGAGAGCGCGAGGCCTCGGTGGGGGGTGCGGCACGTCGGACGGGGAGTGCGGCACCCCCGAAGTGGGGCGGGGGTGCCGCGCGTTGGGGGGGCACCTCGGAGAGATACGGCGCATAAGGAAGGTTGCGGGCCTTGTGAGAGAGGGAAATGGTGGCTGCAGCGCCTTCGGGGGAGGGGCTGCGGCGCCTAGGGGGTGCGGCTACTTGGGGGTGTGCGGCGCATGAAGGGTACCTGGGGAAGCGGCGCCTCAGGGGTTGAATGGGGTGGACACGAACCACGGGATCGCTCTCCGGTGAATTCCAGGATCCACCACAGCCTAGAAGCTTAGTATATATTTATTATTGGTGGTAAAGGGTCATGTTTTTAAAGTTCTTGCCGACTCGGCTATTCATGAACGAGTCTTCTTCTCGTTTCGGCACTTCCGATAACAAGCTAAAATCAACCTTCAGTCTCCCAACAATGAAAGTTAGCGACTCCCTAATATTTAGAGAGAACACATTCAAACCGTCGAACAAACCATATAGTTGCTTTTAAGACCCAAACCGATGTGTTTTTTGATCTTCTCGTTTCGGCACTTCCGATAACAAGCTAAATTCAACCTTCAGTCTCCCAACAATGAAAGTTAGCGACTCCCTAATATTTAGAGAGAACACATTCAAACCGTCGAACAAACCATATAGATGCTTTTAAGACCCAAACCGATGTGTTTTTTGCTGCTCTTGCTTTTGGCAGACTATTGTGCTATAACTTCACTTGTTATAATAAATGTTTGTTGTTTTAGAATAAAGCCTTCAAAAGTCTAACCCAGATTTTCTTCATACACTAGACTCCAATCTCTCAAACATATCTTGAACCCTGGCTTGGTTCTTCAGATATCAAGACAGAGTCGGCTCTGCTCTAGAGCTGAGCCGAGCCTAATCCCAAATTCCCAGTTGTATTGCAGATTCATCATTTTTTCACACCAACTTAGCCCTGCATCTGAAGTCAATCTCGTGACCTTGTAAAAGGAATAATACAAGGTAACAATGCTACGATGTAATATGTAGAATGCATATGTTTGTTTATTCATGTAAAATCATGGAACAAGGTTTGAAGAATTTAAGTTTATGTTTACTGAGTGTTCCAAAATATGTTTTAATGCAAATGCTGTTGCTGCACAGGTTTAATATTCAAATTTTGAAGAAAATAATATTGCTACAAAAAATGAACGAAAAGTCAAAACGGATATATAGGTATAAACTATATTTTACACAAATAAAACTGAAATTCCTTGTTTCGCATTAACTGTTAACTTCGAACCCGACTTCTGTGTTAAAGTATGCTCCCACTTTGTTATCCAGACCATTTGTATGATGGGACGATGATGTAGATGTGCTGTACGCCACCAATAAAACTTTAGATAACAGTGTCGTTGATGTCGTCAGAAAATGACATTGCACATAGCTAACTGCCGTTAAAAATTTGAAGATCAATGGGGTTGCTTGGACGCCCTGTTTTCGAGGGTGTGCCTGACACTGTGTGGGTTACATAGGTAACAAACAGTGGGGATATTATAGTGTGAAGTCTGCATTAAGGGTTTTTATTGAGTTCAAGGTTACAGAGGTATTAGTGTAGTATATACCTCAGATACAAAGCCGGTTACCAGGTGATTACACAAAACGACCACTTGAAACCATGCTCGCTCCGTTTCATTTTTGCTTGCGAGATAAGTTAATGTATATAGTGCTTTTGACAGGGTTGAAATCAATACTGACGACCTCAATGAAATTGCGTAATCAGCAACATCGTACAAACATGTTGTAATGGTTTATAAACTAAGCATTGTTAAACACATGTAGGTATAGGACTCATGGCAATATGTTTCTTACGATGGAAACCGAATAGTCAGCGTGAAGCATCTCGAAAGATGTCAAAACTATAAAACAAACAAATCTATACTTCGCTTCCGTATTGCATTGTTTCAGTCTAGAAACAAAAATTTCAAAATCATATATACTTGCTCATAGGGCTGGGGCATCACCCCCTCTCCTGGGTTCCAACCATCACCCCCCCCCCCCCGGACGCCTGATCAACCCCCTCCCCACTGACGGCGCCGCAGGCACCGAATACATAAGCGATACCAAAGGCGCCGCACACTTTTCCTCGCCCATCGACGATGTCCAATCTGTCGACCGGCTTACCCCCCTGGGAGATCGACAGTATCCCCCTAGGACCCGGTTACATCCCCCTTAAGTCTTCAAACATCGAACATGTATGTTCAAATTAACGAAGCAAATATTCGCGAGCCCAGCATTTATAGCACGACAGATATGCATCGCTCTACGTAATAGCAAACAATATCCGTGAAAACATGCTAAAAATGTCACGTTCAGTATTTCAAAGGTTAACGATTTATTTTGCAAAGCCAAACGAAAGAACGCCACACGCTGGCTACAACTATACTATCTGACATTTTACTAACAGGACTGATCCTCGTAAACCCCAGTGAGTTGGTATTCGTCCTAATTTCGATTACAGAAAAGCTTGTTATTCAGCGTCCGATTTTTGAGTTTTCTGCCGTGGGAAAAGTTATGGAGCAAAATGATGTCATTTTGGCCCATTTTTCGGGCACCCCGTCCAGTCTTTGCGACTTTTCTCAATAAGTACAAGAGCTATTTGCAAACTAATAGGCCTATTCCATGTAGCTGTACTAGGGCTTTCCAATGACATATAACAAGTTGTTCAACCGCTTCCCAATCTGGAGTCTATAAGCTTATAGTTGGCGCCAAATTTCATATTTTGTGAAAAGTCGTGGGAAATGCACCTAAATATGTGTTTTTGTTGCTTTTAGTGTCTTATATGAGGTTTTCTGGGCCAACAAGCTCATTGCGAGTGTCAAAAATATTGTGTGGCAAATATTTCTCACACTTCTGTTTCATACTTGGTATTAAAAATGAGATTTTTCTCAAGTGTCGGTTTGAATTCTTTAGCGTTCTTTTCACGGTCAATTTAGGGTTTTATTGAATTGTTAAATTGTTAGTTGATTGTTTTTGTACTCGTTGTATGATGTTTTGTCCACTGCATACGTTGGCTATCAAAAGAGGCGGGCGTAACTATGACTCATCACTCACGGTTTATATAATCCTGCACCTGCGTACTGTGTGTAGGCTTTGTTTGTGTGTGCTTTCTACAACAGACTTCAAGGGATTGTTCTCACCACTCGAATTCTGGCTCGCAAGCGAGCTTCACTAGTATCCAATTATACTCCTTTTCCTTGTGAAAATAACACTATTATTTTTTGCTGCATTCACAGCCAGTCCTCTACTCTCACACCAATGAAACTCCTATTTAATCCATTCTGGAGTGTATTACAAACAGTTTGTAGAGAGGTTGAAGACCCCATTACTACTAAATCATCAGAGTAGCCCACACATATAACCCTGTTAAGGTTGGTGATTTGCAAAAGTTCATCAACCACCAAGCTCCACAGAAGCGGAGATAGCACGCCTTCTTGGGAAAATCCTCTGGAAACTTTTACAGTGCATCTAACCACCCCCAATTCAGCTGTTATACTTCTCGTTGAAAGCAATTCTGATAGCCAATACTTGACACACATTGCAATTCACCGGTTCTCTAGACTGTCAATGATAAAAGAAATCCCAGTACAGTCGAAGGCACCAGATATGTCCAGAAACACTGCAGCAGAGTATTTGCCAAGGTTCATTTGACTTTCAATCCAAGATGCCCTAAACAGAAGCCGAAATCTTCTGCCTCGTTTATAGGCATGCTGATTTTCATATAGGGGAACACCTTTAAAACTTCATCTCTTATATAACTGTTTAAAATCTTTGCCAATGCTTTCAACAGAAATGACGAAAGTCTTATCGGACGATACGACTTAGAGTCAGTATAGTCGTCTTTGCTTGGTTTCGGAATAAAAGTCATTTTGCTTTGTCTCCAAGACTAAGACATATAGCCTAGTCGGAGACACGATCTGTAAATAGTTACCAAAACATCCATTATCTACTCAATGCAAATCTGCAGCAGAATCGGATAAATCATATCCGAACCCGGTGCTTTATGAGCACCAAAGCTTCTTAGTGATTCAGTCACATTCTTTTGATTAATCATATTATCTATTAAATACACGTCGAATCTACTGGTTCTATTAGGCCTATTCCTTTCAACAAAATTGATTCCATTATCAACCTCACACCCTGTACGTGAGTACGCATCGTTCCTTCCAGAGCCTCTTCTTCGCTATCAACAAAAATCCATTTCCGTCTTTGATCCTCCCCAACACATTCCGATTATTCTTTTTCATAATTTTGTTTATTCTGTTACTTTTTGGAACCGAGTGAATCGATTCACAGAATTTCCTTCATGTTTCTAATTTTCTATTTTTAATCAGGCACTTATACTAATTTGGCAACATACTATATTTGTTCCACGTTGCTTTGTCTCCATATTTAACAGCCATTCTGTAAAGTTTCCTGACTTTTTTCTTAGTACTTGCTAACTTCCCATTACACCATCTATTGCAATTCGCCCGATTAGATTTCATCGGACATTTCTCTTCCGCCGCAGTTATAAGGGTGCTAGTTAATTTCTTCACAGTAATATCAATGTCATCTTTACTATTACACTGAACCCATTCTTCAGCATTTATAATCTTCTCTACTCTTCTTTTATATGAATTCCAATTTAATTTCCTAATGTTGAACTAGGGTTTTCCAGTTTAACAGAAGTTACATCCACTCTGTGCCGAATAAACTTGTGGTCCGATCCAGAATAGTCTTTTAACACTTCCCAACTACAGATATATTGTTCAATTAACGTACTAGTTAATGTCAAATCAATAACTTCTCGTCTATTGCGAATGAAAAAGTCGACTCTTTGCCCTGATTAACAATCCAAAGATTGGTAGTCAAGAGAAAGGCCGCCAGTTCTTCACCTCTTCTATTAGTGTTGCTACTACCCCATATCATGTTGTGAGCATTAGCTCCACAACCTATTATCAATTCTATTGTCTTAATTTCGCAAAAAACTTGTTATATCCTTCAGGCTTTTTCCCGGCAGCCCCTCTCTCACATCATAGGGTAAGTACATGGATGCAAGGTAGAGGTCCCGCGTTCCGCCATTAATTTTGAAACAAACTTTTATTACAACAGAATCACGTCTGAAAATTGGTTAATTAATAAAACTTACAGTAAGCTCTTCAGAAGCATATATAGCAGTTCTAATTTTAGTTTTTGGACTAACACTATAGAAAAACTGATCTTTTACGCCCTCAAGTTTGACCGGAGCAACCCCATGAGAAGCGGCTCCGGAACCACTGCAACGACAGGATCTGATGTCAATCTAATTTTCGCTTCTAGTTCAATTTTGCCCATCCTAGAATGCTGGCAGTTAATCTGATAATCTGGCAGTCAGGCGAGCTTCATCATGAAGAGCTCCAGCCGTCATCTGGTCATATTTAGCAGTCCGAACCACTCGGTCCACACTCATGTTTTGTCAGGTTTATCCGAGGGCCGGACTACATATCTTTTCCTAAGTCTAGTTTTAGTTGGGTTTGTTGTATCGATCTGAACGCCCCACAACATAATCAATTAACTATTGGTGGCTGGGTCTAGCGGGGCGATCCTCCGAATCGGAATCCAGAGCGCCATCCTGTCCCGAGCCAACTCTGATTTCAGCGTCGAAAAACTGGATGCAAGTCATTTCATATCTTACACTGTTCCCTTTGGCCCAAATGAGCTCCCGAATTGCAGGAACCACCCTTAAGCCAAAGAGACGACCATGTTGTCTGTTCTTTGAGAAGTAGGGAATCCAGTCTTGAACATTAAGTTCAACCGGGTTCCTACAATCAATCTTCCTATTGATCACTCCAGGATCTTCAGGAGGCCGCCTTTCGCCCGCATCGGAAACAAAGCAGACCACTTTATGGGGCATTTACATTAAATTGCGTGCAGGCTGACTTAGCTTTGTCAATAGTCAGGAGCCACTATCATATTGTCCTACAACAGTGAAAGCCAACTATGAAGACATAATGATCAGCTTAGTGACACTGTCAATTTTTGCACTCCAGTGAGCTCGGAGTCAGATATCTGGCCTGTATAGTCCGAGCTTACTGTATATGATGTAACACTGCATTTAGGTATAACGTTAAGTTTGCGCTTCCGCCAAATTTTGAATATCCAGGTTGGACAGCTGCCATATTTTAGATTTTGCTAAAATTTTATTTTCTCGCCCTTTGTAGCTGTGCCCAATAACTTATTTTATAATGTACTTATAATATATTAATTATTTTGATTATAAATATTTGTCATCTTTATTGCTACTTTTATTGCCACAGGTAATAAAGGGCATTAAGACCCAAAAGCTTAAAAACAAACAATTAATACAAACATATATAAAGAATATATTTACGATCACCACCAACCAATATATTTATAATATATCAGTAAATCAATGTAAAAATTTAACAAAATATTTTATGTCTAAATACTTTCAAACACCTGGTAGATTTATTGTTTAACGTAATATTCACACCCCGAAAATAGCTGCAAAGCAAGCTTTCCATTCCAAAAAATCTTATATGAAGCTAGATACTTTAAAGACCATTATTTCTTTCACAACTGTCAAAATTTAACGCCAGATCCACTAAGCCATGCCAAGCTAACAAACCCTAAAAATGCACATGCTAACTATGAAAATTGTCACCTACTCACTGTGACAAAATATCCTAAACTAAACTACTGGAACTACCTTGCTGAAATTACCAAATTTTATTTAAATTTTAAAATGTTTAACTTCCTACATATATGCAAAACATTTAGCTAAAAATGCATAGTAGTTGTGCTTACATTAACCCCCCTACCAGTCAACGGAGTCTGCCTAAAAATGAACACAAGCTAACAAATTATGCTTAAAATGAGATTTAATTATCGATTTACAACATTGAAGATAAACATATGAAAGCATGAACATAAACAACTGTCGCGGTGATCTGGCAAGTTTGCTGTAGTTTCGGCAGAATGATTATTTTTTCTTTTATGCACCGTTGCAATTCGTTTCATCGCTGTCATGGATGCAAAGTCCTGCAATATATATGCAGAGACAAAACAAGTATGCATCCCTCAAAAGCGTACATTTTAAGTATGCCAATTTGGTAACAAATATACGCTTAAAGTGAAATATCAATCAAAATGCTATGTATAAATTTAAGAAACGTATCTTTCAAGCTATTTTTTTCAATAAAACTATATACTACTCGTTAGATGTGCTAAAAAACATTCCATTATCACCGTTGTTATTCATAATGTTTGCGCTTAGTACTATCTGCAGAACAATTTAGTTCTTTGGATTATATTTACATTACGCCCTATTCCTCCATAATTATATAATATTCATATTCATAAATTGCATAAAAATACATATAAACAACAATTATGTACTGAAAACCATACATAACATCTAAACAATGTTATATTACATACGTAGCAAGTATACACTATAAGTATCATATTAGATATTTACATATTATTCCGCTTACTTTGCATCACTAAAGTTATTAGGCTAGATATGGCAACATCATATCGATGAGTTTTGCAGTTCCTTCACCTGTGAGATGAAGACCATCACGAAAATAGCGGCAATCAAAACCAGAAATATTTAGCACACTGCAATTGTTCGGAAACGTACCGCTGTTACCTAAGCCCTTTATCAATTCGTTATAGCGTTGCAAATGCGATCCAATGCGATCCTGTTCATTACGGGGTCGATTCAAAATGGGCATAATTAATAACTGACAAGTATTATTCGTTGCACAAAATTCCTGCGCCAATTTAGACGTAATTTTGATTAGTTGCTTGGGGCCTACGCGAGCAGAATTATCTTTCGTTGAAATGTTATTTGTGCCCACGCAGATGACAACTTTTTTCGTATAGTCCCCAACAATAAAGCGCAACGCATAGAATATATATTGTAATTTTGCGCCGGACACCGAAATACATGCTGTTTTAACACCTAATTTCTCTGACATCTGGTTTGTCTTGACAAACTTTAATAATGAATCACCTATGATTATAATAGAAGGCAACACATTCTGTCGGCCTAAAAAATGTTCCCGCAAACGCATAAGAATACATCCTGCCACATTACAAGGTGGGCCCCAAAAAGTATTGTTTCTATTATCTTCGATCAACTGTTTTTCACCTGTTCCCAACAACTTTGTTAGTAGATGTGAATTTTGCTTAAATTTTTCATAGTCAAGCTGCAGCATTATATGCTCTCGAACAGCGAACCATTTGAATTTATGCTTACTTTGAATTCGTCGACTCAGGCGTTTTGCCTGTATGCCATTGCCATTATTCAATTGTCCGGCAGTCTGATTATCCTCCCCCAGATATGCTTTAGCATATTGATATATGTGTTCAACGCTAGTCCATGACCTACCGCACCACTCAAGTTGACTGGGATATAGATGAGAAAATGAATGGACAGCGCCGAAATACCGAAGTTGCGCCTAAAGATTAAACATTTTAGAGTTAAAGTTTTGGTTGATGAATGGATCAATCCCATGCCACATCCTGTATCTACCGCGAACGCTTCGATAACAAGAATAGACACAGGACTGCTCCAGATATATCAAAGTTTGCCTCTATTAAAATATACGCTCTACTTGTATTTTTAATCAAATACTAAACGAAACTTTGCGCATTTTGTTACCACCATAAGCTACTGCAAGATCCACCGCTTTTTGTAATCCAGGATATTTTGATAATTTTGGCTCAAATGGCTTTATTTCGGAAGAGTCAACATATGCGAATAAATTTGTGGAGAAAAACTGCACGCCATTGCTTTGTTTAGAGGGTGGCCTTCTATGCTTCAACGGAGTGTTGTTTGCTCGAACAATGCGAGCCGGCCAAAACGGATATCCTGGAAACTTGGCATACACTACATCATCTTCCATGAACTCAGACGTCCCGCTAGTCCTGGATTTTTCGATAACAGGGGTTCTTTCTAATCTCTCAGACTGTATAGCCGAATCGGCTGTCTCACTTTCTGCTACGAATGCGGGTTTTACTCTGTCAACCGAGACCTTATCAGAAGTGCTGTCACGTTCAATTTTGACAGTTTTATCACCCAAGGATAATACCTTATAGGGACCGACATACCGATCGGATAGTGAAGTTCTCGGTTGGATATCCTTCAACCATACATAAGCTGCAGCTTTCAAGCTCTCCGGAACATAACATGCGTTAGAAAACTCACGTTGTGGTTTTGGGAAACCACGAACCAATTGAAAAAGTTGATCGATGAAATCCGAAGTTGGCTTCTTAACCTGCGGGGTTTCAGAGACAAAATAATCTGACGGTAACGCTAAGTTTGCACCATATACCAACTGGGAAGGGCAAAATCCCTCACGGTTAACTGCTGATCGGAGGCCTAGCATCACTAGAGGCAGTGCTTGGTACCAATTAAGGTCTTTCGAACATTTTGCTCTCAAAGCGGCTTTCAAAGTACGGTGGAAACGTTCAACTGCACCGTTACACTGAGGATGATATGATGTCGTTCGCTTACGTTGAATCCCAAGATACTCCATCAACCTACCCCATAAGTTCAATTCAAATTGTTTGCCACGGTCAGAAATCAATGTTCGTGGTACCCCAAACGTGCTAATCCATGAGTGTACAAATGCTGTAGCCACCGTTTCTGTTGAAATATCTTTCACTGGTACAGTCTCTGCCCAACGAGTAAAACGATCGATCATGGTGACTAAATACTGATAACCACAAGACGATGGTAATGGGCCTACTATATCAATATGAATGGTGTGAAACCTCCCAGTTGTGGGGATGTTACCAACCGGGCTGCGAATATGCTTGGTAACCTTAGCTCGCTGACATCGTTGACAACACTTAACCCAATCTTTCACTTGTCGGCTCATACCTCGCCAAACATATCTCTCCTTAATCAAATTCAGTGTTGGCCGATATCCGGAATGAGCAAGCCCATGAATTTGTTGGAACACCCGATACCTAAGCTCCGGTGGCAGTATCGGTCTAAAATACTTATCACAAATCAATTTTTGACCATCAACCTCATGTTCTATGAGTGGTGACTGGTCAAATTTATCACATGTACTTGATACTTGTGCACAAGCTACATCCGTCATGGATACCGGTGCACAATCGTGTATATCTCTCGACAAAGTATCTGCAATAATGTTTTCAGCACCGGATATATGTTCAATATGACAATCATATTCCGAAATATAGGAAAGCCAACGTGCTTGCTGCGGCGTCGGATTTTTCATGTTCATCGCATTCACTAATGGCTTGTGATCCGTAATAATCGTAAAGTTGCACCCCATGAGCCAGTTAAATTTCTTCAAACTCAAGTAAATTGCAAGTAGCTCACGGTCAAACGCAGACTTTTTCTATTCCAAATCTGACAACTTACGCGAAAAAAAACGCGAGAGGCTGCTTTTGACCAGAAGAATTAATTTGGTGCAAAACAGCGCCCACCGCAGTCTGGGATGCATCTGTTGCGAGCTCCAAAACAGAATCTTTCTGTGGGTAAGCTAACTTAGTACAAGCACGTAATGCAGTTTTGAGAGCATTGAAAGCCTTCAGTGCTTCCGCGTTCAGTGTAACTGGGGCGGTCTTACTTTTCGCATTCCGTGTCAGGTCTGTCAAAGGTGATGCTAATCTGGAAAACCCAGCAATAAAACGATGGTAGTAACCTGCCATACCTAAAATCGACGAAGAGCACGGACATTCGTTGGTACTTTGATATTTTCGATCGCAGCTACTTTGTCTGGTGATGGCTGAAATCCGCTTTCACTAATATGCATACCGAGAAATTTAACCGATCTTTGAAAAAATCTACATTTCTTTGGTTTTAAACGCAAAGTAAACTTATGCAATCTAGCAAAAACTGCTTCAAGATGCGCTAAATGCTCTGCATCAGTTCTACTAGCTATCAAAATGTCGTCTAGGTATGCTCTTGCAAACGGCAGATCGCGTATAGCTGTATCAATCAAACGCTGAAAACTCTGGGCTGCATTTCTAAGGCCAAACGGCATACGCTTATAGATAAACAGACCAAAAGGAGTAGTGATTGCTGTTTTCAGCCGATCACCTTCCTCAACCGGAATTTGATGATACGCGGATAAAAGATCAAGTTTGGAAAATACTGTACAACCGTGCAATTCATTAGTTATATCGAGTATATTAGGCATTGGATATCGATCTGGTATCGTTTGCTTATTCAACTGCCTATAGTCCCCGCAGGGACGCCACGGATCCGCCGAATCAGATTTTGATGCCATATGCAAAGTAGATGCCCATGGGGATTCCCCACGATACACTATACCTTGTTGCTCTAACCGATTGAAATGTTCTTGCGCAATCTTTAACTTATCCCCAAACAACCTACGCGGCTTTGAAAAAGTTGGGGTTCCCGATGTCAAAATAGGGTGGGTTACGGGGTGGGTCGGTTGTACATTTGCATTTATCCCGCTAAAAATGTCTGAATAACGCTGCAACAGTGAGTTTAGCGCTTTATTATCATTTTGACTCAGCATAACTGAGTTAACACTTGCACGATGAGGCAAGGTGATCAAACGACTGTTTCGACAATCAATCAAAAAATCATACCTTGTGAGAAAATCACGCCCCAATATCGGTTGTTTCACGTCTGCGACAACAAAGTTCCATGAAAATTGAGGTTTATGATGCAATAATTTAAATGATAAATCACGCCACCCATAAACTTTAATATTTCACCCATTAGCTGCACTCAGCTTAGGAGTATTTTCTTTGCATAGAACATTATTATTCAAATACTTTAGCGGTAAAATGCTTACGTCACTGCCACTGTCTGCTAAAAAATAACCAACTTTAGTCGCGGCCACAGAAATAGTGTTGACTGACTTCTCCTTCACTCCGGCCCTTGCCGCGCGAAAGCCGGAGTTGATCGGTTTCCCTGTTGCGGTGAACCATGACACACTCGAAATTGTTGTGGGGACGGATTTCTAGAAAAACTACCAGGACGAAACCTGTTATGGTGCCATGGGGGTGTGTTATTTTTAAAACTATAAGGTGGTTTGCAAGCACTTGCGCTTGAACCGTAATGAAAATGATAGTAGCACCATGGTCCGTCTTGTTTATATCCCGCTCGGGTACTACTGCGTTTACGAGAAAATTGAGACCCACCAAAAAACCTATTACGCGACCGTGGACTACGTGAACCTACCTGCGTAGCTGTCACTGCTTGTACAGCAAGAGTGAGCTGTGCTATCTGCTCCCGTAACTCTGCAATCTCACCTTGTGAAGCCAACTGACTTACTGCTTTAACACCAGAACTACTTTGCGTCTGTTCGATCATTTTATCCGCAGCTTCCGCCAAGCGCTCTATTGTTGCGTTTTCAAAAGACGCCAGCACCACTTTAACTTGCGCGGGAAGCATTTCAAAAAATCGCAACTTAACCAGCTCAATATTGCCAGGCGCCAATTGTTGCAATTTGCGAAGTGCTACCGATGGTTTAGAATCACCCAATGTTTGTTGATTCAGAAGCCTGCGTAGTTTTTGATCTTGAGTATCATCAAAATGTGCAATGATACGCTGCTTAATGTCAGTGAATGACGCTGAAACATCTACCCCACTGTCAACAAAAACATTCGTTGGTATAGCCCTTAACAAGCTTTTCTTCTTGACTGCTTCTGACACACCATCCAATAGTTGTTCGACTTGATCAAACCACTGTCTTGTGTCTGCCTCAAAAAACGGAGCTAACTTCACTGGCATCTCAGTATGTGGCGTAGTGACGGGCACTGCTGTACTACCCGAAGGTGTAGATACAAGTTGTGCACCCGTCCCTGCAGAACTAGCTAACCCTGTAACACTCGCCAATGCCATTCGAACGAATTGTCGTTTTTCAGCCTTCAAGAGAACTATCATGTCATTTTTAGTCGAACCGGCTGGAATTTTATAATCACCCTTATCTTCATTGCATAGCAGTAAAGCTTTCTCAAGTTCAGACTTGCTATATTGCTCCAGCCCCGGTCCCGGGTTTAATTCTACATTGCCCGACATAATGAGTAACCAGCGAAGCTCACCTACGTGACGAGCTGATAAACGGCGGCTACATATACGCGTCATAGACGGGAATTTGTAAATAAGGAACGTACCCCCCCTATAATGAACTGAAACAAAGGTTGGGAGAGTCTGTGCCCACGATACATAAAATAATGCGCTTTGAAACCAAGTAGGGGACATTGCATTGCAGTCGGTATACCCGCAGCAAACCACAGCACTATGATGCAATGTACTGTGCGCGTACACAGCCCAATAAAAATAAATCATAAATAGTATCATCATGCTAACAATCTCACGTCATTCATCAACCTTACACTATGTATCAGATAGCTGCATACTTGCTACATACAGTGTGACCTCATAAACAATTAGCTAATAGCGTCACTCATGTCACAAAACATTGAATAACAAAAAAATAAAACGCATTCACCATTTAATGTTCCAAATCTGCCGACAGTGCACAACTCGTTATCGACCACCACGTTGAATCCTTCATAAATTCCAACGAATCATTCAACTGTACGCAATGTCGATCACACCGGTTACCAACGGACACACCACTTTGATACGACCCCCCCCGCATACTTGTTTTGCCTCGCTGTTGCAACTGTTCTGATATCACGTCGGGTTCACCAATGTGCCCAATAACTTATTTTATAATGTACTTATAATATATTAATTATTTTGATTATAAATATTTGTCATCTTTATTGCTACTTTTATTGCCACAGGTAATAAAGGGCACTAAGACCCAAAAGCTTAAAAACAAACAATTAATACAAACATATATAAAGAATATATTTACGATCACCACCAACCAATATATTTATAATATATCAGTAAATCAATGTAAAAATTTAACAAAATATTTCATGTCTAAATACTTTCAAACACCTGGTAGATTTATTGTTTAACTTAATATTCACACCCTGAAAATAGCTGCAAAGCAAGCTTTCCATTCAAAAAATCTTATGTGAAGCTAGATACTTTAAAACCCATTATTTCTTTCACAACTGTCAAAATTTAACACCAGATCCACTAAGCCATGCCAAGCTAACAAACCCTAAAAATGCACATTCTAACTATGAAAATTGTCACCTACTCACTATGACAAAATATCCTAAACTAAACTACTGGAACTACCTTGGTGAAATTACCAAATTTTATTTAAATTTTAAAATGTTTAACTTCCTACACATATGCGAAACATTTAGCTGAAAACGCATAGTAGTTGTGCTTACAATTATATAAGCTGCTGCCATGGGCCAACTGAAGACCCTCGATATGCAAGAAGCCGATTGAGCCACAAGGTACAACAGCAACTTCAGCGTGTGCGTAAACATTAAGCGACTCTGCGGCGGCTGCATGAAGCTGTGTGTCGCGATAGATAGCTCGGTTAGGCAGGCACAAAAGCTGAGCTCGCAATCGATACTTCTGTGTGAGCTGTACGACTTGGCAGAAAGGCTAGACAGGAATAAGGTCGAGCAAGAACTGCATATCTGATTCACTTGCAGCAACACGCTTGAATAACATGTGTGTAATGTACGCAGAAAGCTGGCCAATGTCGCCCAATCCAGAATATCAGATATTATTGCGGCGTCGGTGTCCTTATTGAATATTGGATTGTACGGTATTTCAAAGCTAATCGGCCGCGTTTCCAGTTCACTACCTTCAACGGTACGCCAAATGTCGAAATACGGTGCCTATGCAGGATCGGTCAAACGAAAACTTTTACAAATCCTATTAATAGTACCTTCCTCCGTCGGAAGCCGAGGAGGGGCCTGGGCACTCTCTGGTTGGAGAGCAATCCCAGCGGCATTCGGATCCCGTCGGAATTTCATAGGTAGCATGTCCAGTGCAGCGTATATCTCCTGGTCGGCGGATGGGTCAGTGAAATTCCACTGAACAGCGGAACAAATCGGAGTGTACCGGTTCTTTGGTCCGGCAGCCAGAGTCTGGACCTCGTAGCGTACCCAGAATTGGAGGTCGTAGTAATGATACCCAGGGTTCACGAAAATCGGAAGGCTTACCCTCGGTTTTGATTGATTTCGGGCTCCGTTTGAGGGAAAACATATCTTCTCCATTGCACTAGGATTATCCCAGTTGGGTACAATTAAAGTCACACAGTAGGAACTAAAATTAAAAGCTTCGAATTGTAGTATCGTCTGCAGATCTGCCCGTGACTTACTAAAAATCACTGGGAAATTCTGCGGTCCGTTCGTCCAAGGCGACTCCCTAGTGAACGTTGCAACAATCATGTGTTGATGTTCCCCGTGGTAAGGTGCATTTACATGCGTATATCTATATCTATCATTGATACTTGCGCTTTTTACCATTTATTTGTGTATGTGTAAGATGAATAAAATCATCACCATGACATATTGCTGAAATAGGCGATAAGCAGTAATGAATAAAAGTTGGAGATTAGGACGGAAGATAAGCGAGGTTGAAAATGGCAGTTAGAATCCAATCTAAGGAAGGTGAATCGTACGATAAGGGTTTAGCGCAGCAATTTCCAAGTTGTCAAAAAATTACTCTTAGTAAAACTCTACATAAGGTAGCGAGCCCTTGAAGCGACTCTCAGGTAACCCGTTGACGTGCTGTGTTTTGCATAAACAAGCGTGGACGTACGCTCACAGACACTGGAACAAGGAAATAAAACAACCGCAGATCCTGCGCAAAATGTGGGAACGGCGGGTTAGTCTTACTACTTGTAAGCACGCTTAGTGGTTGACCCTCCCTCAGGAGACCTTCATAACACTAGAGCGTGGGCTAATATTGGAGCAGGACAGAACACCCTGGTTAACCCGCCGGCGGCCTGCTATGGTAACCGATCCCCTTAGTTCACCGGGGAGTCGGGGTCGACAGGGCACCACAGCGGAAACGGGTGGTGCAGGTGGAGGTCCTAGTACAAATGCGTAACTGTAGTCACCACGTCTTCATAACAAGTGTAATGGTAACGAATATGATAACGTTGTGCGTGCAATGGTGGCGACTATGTCTATACTTCGTGTGCAATGATAACAAACAATGATTACATGATTCGTGTAAACTACCATATATATAATACTTCGTGTATTATATTGTATTATTCACTCAATGTTGCCATAGTCGCTACCATTACACAGGTAATGAAGATATGATGACTACCATTGCACATTGATTATATATAGCCGTTCACTGCGCACATTTTGGTTGCAACCATAGCATCAAAATGGTCACTAGCTGCACCCATCTTAATGTGATTCCTGCATTATTGCAAGCGGATCTTTTGCCCATTTGATCGGGAGAACAAAGACGCTTTCAGGCATTTAATTACAGAGCAACTACGCGTGTTATCAAAGTGTTGACAAAAGCATTGTGTTTCTCACTAACTGAGGCACGGCACAAAATGTCATTGCATGTTTTGATTGGTATAAATTAGTTGACGGTACCATTGAAGACGAAAGACATGCTGAGTATCCATGCTCATCGGGGACAGTGTGATAATCCCTCCTCGAGGCCTCGCCCATCTCCCTGAGAAGTAGCCTGATCCCACCTTGATACTACGCACTTACCTTATCCCAATACCCCGCTCCCACCCAGCCCCCTCCTCCCCGCCACCCATGCGCCGAAGAGGGGCCCAAAATTTAGAAAAAATTGTAAAACCCGGATAAAAATGACCAAAAACTTGGCGAAATTAGAAAAAATTGGGGGAAAATTAGCAAAATTTAGGAGAAATTGTAAAATGAATGCCAAAAAATTGAAATTTGAGTTTCAAAATAATTTTTTTAATTTATTTCGGCCTGACTAAGTCAACCCCCCAGGCAAACAAATCCATCTTCTGGCGATGGCGACACGACATCTCCCCGTCGACCTCTCCCCATCGCATCTTCGCCCTTGGACTTCGGAACTCGCCCATGTATGATGATGAGGCACTAATGACGTTCTTTAGAGTCAATCAACTACACCATATTTTTCAAGTTTTGTTGCGGAAAACATAAAAAGAGCGAACCAATCAAAATATATATCTAATTTATTTATTTGCACGTTTTACTAAAGCAAAGTTTTTATCTGAATATTATAGTTTTAACTCGTTTTTATCTGGAAGTGCCTAAACGGCGCGTCTATATAAAAACCCCGGGCCAAATTCATATATGCATCGACAATGAAGATAGGAATCGGATTTAAGGTGTTTTGAAATTTTTCACAGTAGATGTAGGGTGAAAAAAACCAAAACTGTTAGCCGACACCTCGCATTTAGACAAAATGTAGGCCAGGATCGCCGCCTCGCGCACTATACAATAATGATTTCAGGACAATAAATTCGATTAGAAAACTAACAAATTAGAATTACTGAGATGTGACAGAACCCAAAGGCAGTGCCAGTAAATCTCCGAAGCTATACTGTCGGCCACAAAACATCATTTTCCATAAGCCAAATATAATATTCAGTATAGTTAGAAACACAAAATAGTCCATGTCAAGTCGCCCTATAACAGTGGTTCAAAATTGACATGAGTACAATAAATCACGAAAATTTCAAATTTAATTTAAACTGTCGGCGCAGATGTTTGAATATTAGCCGTATGGATCGTGTTTAAACATTAACATTTCGCGTCGTTTCATGCATTCATTTCACGGGGTTTCATGGGCCTTAAGGTAGGCGAACTTGATTTCCAGAATGTAGAGCGTTTTCATTTGTTTGGTTTGGTTTAGTATTAATGGTATAACATGCGATAATTCGAGAAGAAAACGTTTCATATAGCACGCAGGGTACCGTAAGAACTTAAGAGGATTCAATCAAACTGAGAGCGTGAACGTTATGCAATGAATACGTATGCAATGTTTAATTAATTAACTAACAGCAATTAATCTTCATTATTAATCAAGCAGTAGGTCAATTTTCGATTGCAAAAATGTTGTTCTCAACATTTCAACATTGCTCTTAACATGAGGTCGTCATTTTCTATAATGTAAGAAGCCGTCGTAAATTTCAAGATGTGATGTATTTGCACAACACCAGCGTTCCTGTGTTTATGGAAACGGTTACCGTATACAGTTGGATTTATAATATAGGATTTGTACCATGCAGCGTAGATTTTTGTTGATGTGTGACGAGAAAACACTATTTCTCGGTTCTTGTGGAATATATATGTTTTGAATTATGCTAGTATGTTAATACATGTTCACAAAAGCTTAATATATATTGTGCCGTATGGTAATTGGTTGAAGTGGTTTAAATATGGTTTGTTTGTAGGCGCATGGGAAAAAGGGGAGCTTAGGCTTTCGCCCAACGAGTTTTCATTAAGAAGAAGCCTCTTAGCCTCTCATGAAGTTTGCATATTTTCTAATCAAATTTTGCGATTTATTTAGCTCGCGGTGCCTCTTATCTAACGCAGCACCAACGTATTTTATATCTCTTTTTGATCAGTAGGTTTATGCAATTTTTACGGAAAAGTTGAAGTGATTGTTACGTATTGCAAATTGGCTTATTGTTGTTTACTATATTTTATTTGCCTAAAGCTTGGCTATCTGCTGATGTCATCGCTGTGTTCAAGAAAGGGAACGCTTGAGATCCACTACATTATAGACCTATTTCGTTAACGTCAAATATTTGCAAGCTTATGGAGCGAATAATTAACGAATCATTAGAGAAACACTTGAGGTGCAACAATAATTATTAACCGAACATCAGCACGGCTTCCTTTCCCGAAATTCAACAGCTACCCAGCTGCTAGAGAGCCTAAACGACTGGACCAAGGCAGCTGATTGTGGACACCTGGTTGAAGATGCTTATATTGATTTCGCTAAAGCTTTTGATACTGTATCTCATGAAAAACTGTTATATAAATTCACGCAATTCGGTATAATAGAACGTTTGTATCACTGGTTAGCTGCATTTTTGAAAAGGCGCTCCTTTCGTGTCAAGCTTGGCGACCAGTTCTCGGACGCGTTTGCCGTAAAATCAGGTGTACCACAAGATAGTGTGCTTGGTCCAACATTATTTCTTATGTATATAAGCGATATTGGATGTAATATAAAGGTAAACTGCAAAATCTTTGCTGACGACGTGAAATTATACAGCTGCGCCCCAATTTCAAGTGCAGAAGAACTGCACCAAAATATTCAGCACTCGCTAAATTCAGTTCAAGCCTGGGCTAATATGTGGCAGCTATATTTCACCATCAAAGTGTTGTATTTTGCATCTAGGACGGAAAAATCCCAACTTGCAGTATGCTCTTAACAATGCATCTCCCATCAGTCGAATATTACAAAGACCTTCGTGTCATATATCAAAAGACCTTAAATCTTCGACACACTGTAAGCATATTTGCAAAAAAGCATATCGAATGGTAAATATACTATTTCGATGCTTTTTAACCAACAACATAACAATTCTTGTGCCCGCTTATACAACTTACGTAACACCACTACTTGAGTATTCCACCCAAGTTTGGTCACCCTGCTATTTAAATGATATCGATGCTATCGAGCGTGTACAACGCTATTTCACTCGCAGATTGCGTGGCAAGGCAGGTATCCAGTAAAGCTCTTATGTATCTCGCCTGAGCCATCTACAGCTGATGTCGCTGGAGGAGCGACGACTACATTTCGACTTGCAGATGGTTTTCAAATGTTTGCATAATAATATCGATCTAAACATGAATATTTTTTCGGTACTCACACTCAAATTTGAGTGGCCACAGCTTAAAGCTGTATAAACCAAAGCCTGCAACAAACATATCCAAGCACTTTTTCTCAAACCGTGTAATTGACTCATCGAATTCCTTACCCGAATTCGTTGAAACCAAGTTCTAGTCAGAGCTAGAGACACAAATGCATTTCGGAACTGGCAGACTTCTCAATATACATGAAATTTGACAGGCACCTATAGATCAGATATAAGTGGCGGTATTCACCCCCTTTCTGTTTTATCTATTAGTTTGCTGTAATTATTTCAGTATTTCATTCTATTGTTTTAATGTATATAAATACACACTATACATGGTCTTACAGTAAACTACTTTGTTTGTTTGAAAAAATCGACATTTAAATCTTTGCAGGGTTGCAATTTCAGTTTTAGCGACTAGTTTTAAAAACTGTGACCGAGAAATCATTTGGAGAGGATTGTAATTGCATATAATAAGCCATTTAACCGGGTATTTTATTACTACAATGACCTCCGAGACAGAAGCCAGCGAATATTTGTCAAACGGAGATGACAAAAGACGAAAGTGCGAAGAAGTATATGAACGTTTGTTGACGTCACGTTGTGCTCACTTAATAAAACTATATTACAAAACTGTTACACTTATAGCGGGCGCGGCCATTGCAATGGGCATTTCGCTTGGATGGACATCAGTACCTCGAGATATGTCGATATGTCTAGCAGTACTTGTAACAATGGTGCTTTACTGGATCGTTGTACCAATTCCACGTGCAATTACAGCGCTCATGCCTTTAGTCGTATTTCCACTGTTCGGTGTCGACAGCACGTCCAATATCGTACGGACATACCTGACCGATATATCAATGTTATTCGTTGGTGGGATGATGGTTGCGATAGCTGTCGAAGAGGTACTACTTTACACATTTACAGTTGTTCCTTCACAAGCTGATCCGACTTAACGCTGTGTGCTACGACAGCGTCATGAATACTATAGCTCCTACACGTTAATAGCTAATAGCTCCTACACGTTACCATTAGGTACACTAGGAGAGCGTTGCAAACTATGAGAGCAGCCACCCGATTTTAAAGGGGGTTAAGCTAAAATAGACGCATCTTGGAGGAAATATTAGATAAAACACGAGGTCCTTTGGCAATAGGGGGTATGGAATTACTCCCTAAAGGTCTGACACTTTATGAAGCCATGCCGCGCCCAAATTTTGGGTAAGTAGACAAAAGTGGGAAAATCTTTGAAAATTGGTAAATCCGCGTTTCATTTCTGGGGAGGGTAGGAACAAAGCGGAGGACGTGCCTCTCCAGCTTGATTTCTGGACGGGCACTGCCCCATCTGTTTCCGAGTTTCTGTATGCGAAGCTATCGCTCAGAGTGAGACCGGACTAAAATTTTTTAGCCCAGCCGTTGGAAAGCGAGCCTGGCCCGCTCCGGAAGTTACAACATTTCGGCTCGGCCAGGAGCAGCAACATTTCGGCTCGGGCCGTTTAAATTCCCATGTCGGCATGCTTGATATAAAGGGAAATGTAACTAGGAGGTGGGTCAACCCACGAATGCGCAACGAGCGGTATAATAGCGACCGAACGACCTTGATTGTTACAAATAAATTCCATTGTATCACATCAGCTCATCGTTTTCAGTAACGGCGAAAACCTTTGCAGTCACACATGCAACAAACGCATATGCATTAGATCGAAAGTCACGAAAGTATGCGTGCTTCAAAACGATGTGCAAGGTGATTTGATAATGTTTCAAAAATCGGTACATTGGTACCAGATACGTTCATAACAATCAATCCATCGTATTCGGCAACCTTGGCAAGCTTAATAATCACAGATACAACAGATTATAATAGCATTACATTCAAAATAGCAAAATCATACTGATTCAACGGGTAAGGGTCCCACGAAATACAGTTCCAAATAGTAGATGCAAGCAAGGCGGCGCTAGCACTTTACTGGTCCGTCTAAACTCTGGTGGGAGTGCTCCCCAAACTGTTGTGAGTGGCCCCCAAACGATGGTTTGATTGAACCCCTCCAAACTCGAGTAACTCCTACTGCCCTACGCCCTCACCCTAGTATTTCATTTTCTGGAAACTAATACAAACGCTAGTCTGATCGAAGTATAATTTAAAAATTCAGAATATAATGAGGGGCCTGGGAGTATAACTACTGAAGATTTGAAAATATAAAACTGGTAACTGGTTCTATACGAAGTAATTTTATGCGCCGAAATGTGTATTTTGTGAGAAGCCGCTTGACTTGTGAGGGACCCTAACGCCAGTACTGGATGAAACAAATTGTAGTATTAGGTTGGAAAATACGCAAGCGTGCACGCGGAATGTCCCTGGGGATTCGGTAGCATTTTAAAACGAGTAAAATGGTAGATGATATTTACATGATATATACATTGTGATTTATGCTTAATGGTCTAAGGATTTATAATACGAGCTAAATTTATACCGTCAGTTGTAAGTGGAGGTTGTGCCCCTTTTCTGATCATATCCTTTATTGTTCATGATGGTTTTGCATAAATTTATTCGCATAAACAGCAGGGACACGGCTTAATAATACATTTTTACAACTGTTACTTAACCACTATTATCAAAAGCCCACATCGGTCACAAATACATTCAAATTATAACTCCATCGTTTTCAGAATCCTCAAAAACTTTACAGTCACAGCTACAACAATTAATAGCATTACAGTAAAAACCCAGTTGTAGTCCTGCATGGCTCAGAGGAGTTCCAGGCGAAACAGTACCTTTTCAACAAGCGCACATCCGTCGCAGATACGTTCAAATGAATCAGTTCGTTTTCAGCAACCTCAAAAGCCTATATATATAATCGCAGATGCATCAAAGTAAGCATTAGATTTAAAATTATGAAATAAGGGGCATCACATAAGGGGCTGGCAGAGGAGAGTTCATCCCATCCCACTTTTTAGTGTCAAACGTTAAAAAATTTTGTTGGCGTTAATGGTAAAATGGAACCTAAACGACCGCGCTTCCTATACTGTTTTACCAGCCCACTCCTCTGTTGTGATGACTGCACGAAATCATCACAGGGGTTACTTAGTGACCCGATCGAAGCATTGCAGTTAGTTCAGTGCTAGTGTACCGAGCTTTTCATTCCTCCCCCTTAGCAGTATATACATTAAACCCAATTCCGTGCTATTAACCTTCGACTCCATAGATACGGTTAAAACAAAGCTTTGAATTTGTTTACTGCTCATGGTCTCTTGTCACTTTAATCCAAAGTCATTATCAAAGCATTTTGCACAGCGGAAAAATAATTTCATTTTAGGTTAACCTGCACGGTCAACTTTACATGAGGCTAAAGAATTTCAGCTCTAACCCACACTGGCTGTTGATCATTTTTATGGTGATTACTACCATTTTGAGCATGTTTGTATGAAACGCTGCCACTGCTACAATGATGATACCGATCGCAAACTCGTTCGCTATTCATAGTATTGAATCACAGAGAGGCACTGGAGGTATGTTTTGTTTCAGCAGTATGCCAAGTTTGCGAATACAACAGTTGTAGCAGCCTCAAATTAAAACCACACATGAGCGCAAACACCGGAGGCGGGAGACGTCCCCCAGAAACGTGGCTGAGGGACGGCCATATAGGCCGCCCCCTCCCGATAAATATAGCAATTTGGTCAAGAATGTTTATTTGGAAATAATGTCCGGCGTCCCGGTCAAAAATCTGCAATGTTGATGAACTATGTATATATGTACCAGAGATGAAACCGGGTCAGTTCGGATCACACCCATGACCCGGTAGCCGAGATTGCGCAAGTAAACATACACACAGCATACCAAATGTCGATACGAATGCTGCTTGCTGATGCTGCTTTATTACTGGTTGTGCAGTGTCCTGTTACCGTTTGCTTTTATTGTAGTGCTGCAATATGGTAGACAGTAAACCAAGGGCGTATTTGCGGGAAGCCATTGGTTAATTGCCTCTCTAGAGGTTCAGTTCTTATGGTGCATGATGCGCCTCTATACAATTTGTTACCGCTTCCCTTATATGGCCTTCGCAGCTCAACGCATATTAGTTATTCAAGCATCTAGTTCGGAATCAGCACGAAGCTTCTCCGCATCGGGCAAGATTGCAAGGAAGGACAGAGCTACGCTTTCTCCTAGCTGCGTTGAATCACAGCTGCTAGTATACAAACCAATAAAGGACAAGCTTATTGAATAAAACGCCAAATAATCCTGGTCGGGTGGTGGATGGGGAAAGGGAGGTGGGCTGCTTTGTGGACCACGTCCTCGTCGTGCAGCCTGGGCAACGACAACCTGTCGGCTGAGTGTCCACAACAAAGCGCAAAATTCAAATCTATCGAAGTGCAAAACTAATATATATAACAACTGGTATATTAATATATAAGAAGACATTCCTCAAAGAGCATATTCTCACAGTTGTGCGTTTGTAAGTTGATGTATAGCTGATCATGCTAGCTCTGTTCGGGTCGTAGGGTCTGACGCTAACCGGGTCACATGCCTTACCGGGTCACGTTGTAGTGACCCGGTTTCATCTCTGAATGTACATAGATATATATGCCTGGGGCGGATATGTCGGTCGATCCCCCATAAATCTAGCAAGTCGGTCATGCATGTATTTATATAAATTCATAGTAATCAGCATGCTCATAACCATGTAACGGTTGCAAGGTTTACTGTGCCTCTTCCACCAGAATTTCTTCGCGTTTGCGCCTTTGAAGCGTCGTGTATATCTTAGTTGTATATTTTACGGTATATACACAAAGAGATATTGTAGTTTCATTACATACATTTGTAGTAGGAATGTTTTCTAATCATGGTCGGTGTAATATTCGCTTCTCATTCGTTTTATTTCAGCTTGCATGTACATAGTGATACCAATAGATCTTGTACTATGTCTGTATACTCATAATCGCGGCTTGAAGAAGTGAAGATGTTCACAAAGATATTGGCTGCGTAGCTACACAAAACAGGTTCTCACTGCGATGAATTCGGGTTTCTGCTGGAACTAAATTTACTCCCTAACTCTAAACAAACGGTAGGTATACAATAAAAATATGTCAACCGAAAAAGCGTAAAAACAAAACTTCCCATTTCTTTCATGAAACTGGTTTGTAATTTTTCGTCTCGTGTTAAGTTTGAAAGGGAATTCGCCGAAGCGCAAAGGCTATAATTACCGTGGGTACGTCAAAATTAATTCGAAAAACAGGTTTCAACCCAGCAATTCCTGACTTTAAAGCTGAACACATCCGCAAGCTGTTATGTTAGGCAATGCGCCATAAAAAACAAAGTAGATCACAAGCTAAACAGTAATATTTTTCTATAGGGTGCGCTTAACACTATGCCCCTTCAACAAATTATATCTCGGTCAGGTCTTACCTGTTTAGTCCCAGGCTGAATTCGTCAGTTTTGGAGATCAGCGCGAAATTTTTGTGCCGTTCCACTCAGCTTGACGAAATGAGTCAATATACATTGCGGACATTTTTATGGCAAAAATTTTTTGATTTTTGGGACACAAAATATCGTTGAAGGTGTATAATTTTATATAGCATCAATCGAACCGCGGGTCTCAGCGTTGCATCTAGTTAATTCGTAAAGTAACAATAGACAAACTTTGTAGATATGGTAATATGTATATAATTTAGCTGAGGATGGTTTTAATTCAACCTTGTCAATTTTTGTTATAGCTACAGTAGACTAAAAGCAGGAAAATAATGCTCAAGTTCTGTTTTGGGTTCAAGAAACTGTTACTTGTATGAAAATTAATATTTTACACATTTTTTGATACCAGCCACGTATGTTGATACTGTGAATAGAATATATACCAGCCACGTATGTTGATACTGTGAATAGAATACCAGCCAAGTACGTTTTGCATAATTTAAGCAATATAGAAATACCATATATTCTGAAAATTTTTGAGGTTATTGTTTTAGTTCCAACGGTAACTCACATCAATGCTAAATCAGTAAGCTACGGCGAAATGAGGATTGCAAAGCTTTTCAACTGGCGACTATTTATTCAACTCTAATTGGCGGCGCAGCCACAATCGCGGGTACAACACCAAATTTGATCGCATATGGTTTGCTTGTGGACGCTTGACCGAAGACTCCAGTAAACTACACGACGTGGCTGCTATACTCTCTATTTGGAACGCTGTTCAACGTAATTTTAGCATGGAGTACGCTTGATGTCCTCGTCATTCGAACTAACATTTTTGTGCCAGGACATAGCGTCACGCCCTCCAAACGAGAGTGTGTCACCGAAAACCCAAATGAAAACGCCACAACGACGGTGGCTGAAAATATTTCAACTCAAGCAGGGAAGGACCGGAAGGTAAGGGGGCTAAGGGATGTGGAAACAAATCCATGGTGTCAATATATTGTGTCTATTTGCTTCTGTATACTAGTTTTCATATGGATAACCCGTAAACCAGTTTGGGGCCAATTTTTACCATATTGTACGGATGGAACTGCTGCATTAGCGGTCGCAATGATACTTTTTATGATGCCGCTTGACGCTCCGCAATGCTTGGTTGCAAGAGGATGGTTGGTCGGTAATGCTGGGCACAAAACTTATAACGACAGCGCCCGTGACTGTAACGACAGCGGTGCAAACAATAACGATCAAACCAGGAATGCATGTAGTATTAATGGCGATCAACACAATGGTAACAGTCCAAACAGCGTTTGCAGAGACAGTCATGACCGTCAAAGTTCAAATAGTAGTGCCGCTGGTGATGGGTCACCAGCAGCTAAAAAGAATCGGATAAAGAAACAGCCACAAAGAATCCTGAAATGGGACGTTGTTAATGCAAAAATGAAATGGGACATTGTGCTTATATTCGGTGGTGGCTTTGCATTAGCTCATACCGTACAAACTTCAGGTCTTTTACATTACGTCGGTCACTGGTTGCACTCTGTTAATCTACAGAAAGAAACATTAGAAGTAATGCTAATAACATTTATGGCTCTAGTTGCTCAGTTTACTAACAAAGTCGCTGCGGCAAACATTGTACTTCCGATGGTGATGAGTCTTGCTGAGGGCAGGTGCATTAACCCACTCTACCTTATGTTGCCGGTTACACGAGCAGCAAGTTTTGCATACATGTTTCCGTTCTCAACACCTCCGAATAATATTGTCTACGAAAACAGTAATCTCAAACTGATCGATTTTCTAGGTATTGGATTTTTAATGAATATTATCTCAGTTGTCGTCGAATTTATCTCCATCAGTGTGTGGGGCGAAGTAGTCTTTAATATCAGACAGTGGCCAAACTGGGCGGGCAACAATACCGAGTGTTATGACATCGCTGTGGCATGACAATAGTTTGATTTTACTTTTCAATTTATTCGACGAGTTTTTGCCTTGGCGCGTCTTTGATTTTTAAGAAATATATATTATCTCAGTTGTCGTTTGTATATATTATATAGTACATATACATGGTACATACATCTCCATAATATACATATATACCTATGATTTTGTCTTGGTGGCAAGATATCGAACCAAAATGGGATGCGTCATAGACTGGTTCGTTGGGCTTTGGTGTACGCTAATTTACGTCATAAATTGCGATATTTATCAGACATTTTCAACATGTGGAACCCTTGATAAAATTTTGTTGATCCACAATTCCGCACTCTGTGTGCGCCACAGATACACGCACGTA
>JASANE010028637.1:0-88691 GCA_030248225.1 Trileptium ribeirensis | reverse complement strand
ACTTAGGCTTAGGCTTGCACTAAGTCTTATATAAAGACTTAATGTTTAGATTAAGCTTAAAACATGAGGTTTAGTATTTCGATAAAATCACAGCATGCATTTGGCTACCAACCCTAAATTATCAACTTGCCCTCACAGTGACTTTTAATTGTATTTGTTCATACTTAGGCTTAGGCTTGCACTAAGTCTTATATAAAGACTTAATGTTTAGATTAAGCTTAAAAGATGAGGTTTAGTATTTCGATAAAATCACAGCATGCATTTGGCTACCAACCCTAAATTATCAACTTGCCCTCACAATGACTTTTAATTGCATTTGTTCATACTTAGGCTTAGGCTTGCACTAAGTCTTATATAAAGACTTAATGTTTAGATTAAGCTTAAAAGATGAGGTTTAGTATTTCGATAAAATCACAGCATGCATTTGGCTACCAACCCTAAATTATCAACTTGCCCTCACAGTGACTTTTAATTGTATTTGTTCATACTTAGGCTTAGGCTTGCACTAAGTCTTATATAAAGACTTAATGTTTAGATTAAGCTTAAAACATGAGGTTTAGTATTTCGATAAAATCACAGCATGCATTTGGCTACCAACCCTAAATTATCAACTTGCCCTCACAATGACTTTTAATTGCATTTGTTCATACTTAGGCTTAGGCTTGCACTAAGTCTTATATAAAGACTTAATGTTTAGATTAAGCTTAAAAGATGAGGTTTAGTATTTCGATAAAATCACAGCATGCATTTGGCTACCAACCCTAAATTATCAACTTGCCCTCACAGTGACTTTTAATTGTATTTGTTCATACTTAGGCTTAGGCTTGCACTAAGTCTTATATAAAGACTTAATGTTTAGATTAAGCTTAAAAGATGAGGTTTAGTATTTCGATAAAATTACAGCATGCATTTGGCTACCAACCCTAAATTATCAACTTGCCCTCACAATGACTTTTAATTGCATTTGTTCATACTTAGGCTTAGGCTTGCACTAAGTCTTATATAAAGACTTAATGTTTAGATTAAGCTTAAAACATGAGGTTTAGTATTTCGATAAAATCACAGAATACATTTGGCTACCAACCCTAAATTATCAACTTGCCCTCACAGTGACTTTTAATTGTATTTGTTCATACTTAGGCTTAGGCTTGCACTAAGTCTTATATAAAGACTTAATGTTTAGATTAAGCTCAAAACATGAGGTTTAGTATTTCGATAAAATCACAGCATGCATTTGGCTACCAACCCTAAATTATCAACTTGCCCTCACAGTGACTTTTAATTGTATTTGTTCGTACTTAGGCTTAGGCTTGCACTAAGTCTTATATAAAGACTTAATGTTTAGATTAAGCTTAAAAGATGAGGTTTAGTATTTCGATAAAATCACAGCATGCATTTGGCTACCAACCCTAAATTTTCAACTTGCCCTCACAGTGACTTTTAATTGTATTTGTTCATACTTAGGCTTAGGCTTGCACTAAGTCTTATATAAAGACTTAATGTTTAGATTAAGCTTAAAAGATGAGGTTTAGTATTTCGATAAAATCACAGCATGCATTTGGCTGCCAACCCTAAATTATCAACTTGCCCTCACAATGACTTTTAATTGCATTTGTTCATACTTAGGCTTAGGCTTGCACTAAGTCTTATATAAAGACTTAATGTTTAGATTAAGCTTAAAAGATGAGGTTTAGTATTTCGATAAAATCACAGCATGCATTTGGCTACCAACCCTAAATTATCAACTTGCCCTCACAGTGACTTTTAATTGCATTTGTTCATACTTAGGCATAGGCTTGCACTAAGTCTTATATAAAGACTTAATGTTTAGATTAAGCTTAAAAGATGAGGTTTAGTATTTCGATAAAATCACAGCATGCATTTGGCTACAAACCCTAAATTATCAACTTGCCTCACAGTGACTTTTAATTGCATTTGTTCATTTTTCTCTCATTACATTCATTTCAAATACAAGGCTGTGGTCGATCGTGGAACTAAAAGGATTCTCGTTTTAAAAACCGCTCTATTAGTAATTCTACTAAATAATAATAGAATATCGTCTCTTTTCTCTATTTTTTCAAAACAAATTTACATATTATGCAAAAACAACAACAACAAGATGCTGTTATATCGAAGTTTTGTCGTCTCTTCAATAAATTGGGATTGCTTTTAAAGCTTGAAAACTGCTTTTGAGCTCCGCAATTATTATTAAAAGTTACAGATAATAATAGTAATTCGCAAATTATAAATCCTGAGATGATTAGAGTGAGTGCTAGTTAGTATTCGAATGTAAAAATGCACTTGCATTTCAAGCTAATGTTGTTATAGTAGTGACTGAGTGGACTTTAGTTGTAAGCTGGATTTAAGCTTATACAACACACATCAGCAATTATAATGAAACGTACAGTAACCCTTTATATGCTCAATTTATACAATTTAAGATAGATCATCTCTACTGAATATGATTCTTGAAATGGTTAGAACTCAAACATTTATTGTTAATTCATCAAACAAAACATTTTGTATTCCACTATTTTGCCAGAAACGAGCGTTTACAGAGGAATAGGAGTCAAGGCGTATGCACAAGAGCAACTTAGGTCTAATGAACATAGCAATTTATTGATACAGGGTTTAACAATACGATCGAACAGGAAATAAACAGCATCAGCTGGACCTTACTGTTGACTCAAACCAAACGTAACCGTTAGCTCTAACTAGACCGATGAATTAGCTCCACGGCATACATGAATCGCGGTCCGAAATACCAAGGGTCTCCAGGGGAGGCGTTTTGTCTCCTAGGATGTCAAGCGGTGTCGGCACGACGGGGAGTAGGCTGACTAGTGAGGGTAGGAAGATGAGGGCTTGAGGCTCGGCGGGCGGTGTACCGCTTACCCCACTGTGAACGCGTATGTTCCAAGGGTCGTATTAGCTCCAAATAAAAACGTTAAGCATATGCGTCCACACCGCAAAATTTTGCGATAAAATCGACAAAAATCGGTGTAGGATTGACTAAACTGAGCACAAATTGGCAAGAATTGGAGTACATTTTAGTAAAAAATTGGGAAAATCGACAAAAACTCGTAAAATTTTAATAAAATAGAGTGAATTTATAAATTTCAAAAAATCGTAAAGATTTCCTTCCTGACTAAACTCTACCTACCGCGGAAATCGCTCCGCTCTGCAGCCTGGACCTTGGACACTTATGCTTTAATGGTATCATTTTTTGGGGAAAATTTGAACTTTACCTCAGGGAAATAATTCATTTAAACTACTATACGATGAATACCACGGCCATGTAGCGTATTCTCCTAATATCCATGGTATTATAAACTAACAAGACAGCTTACCCATCGCTAATTTTATGCAATTTGTAACGACATGTGGGACATCCTTATTCCCAGTATAACGATAACTCTAACAAACTAGTTACAGACAGTTTATAAATTCAAAATTATTATAATTTTAGCCTCAAACATTTGTGATTTTCCGTCCTTGCTCCCTTCTGGTGTGCAATACAAATATTATGGTTAATACCGATAACCTTAAACACACAATAAGGAAAAACGTTCGCTAAATGCGCCCATCGTTTTCTGAATTAAAAAATGTTGAAGCATTTAATTCGCTCAAAAGATTTCATATAAAATAAAAATGTTTCAAACACTAGCAAGGTAATTAATGTTGCTTACGTTGTTTTCAAACATAGAAACCTTGACATCGAATTTTGCACATTTCAAGGTTCGTCTCATTTAATGCGATGTTCAACATAAATTCCGTATATAACCGTCGTTTGACTACTACATACTGTGGCTTACTGTATGTATAGCATGTAGACAATTTTGTGTTTGAGTTCTGGAACTACATGAATGAAGCCAATTTTAACTGTAACTATGTATCGTATTACATGTTAAACCTAATGTTTAATAAGATTTAGTCAGGGCCGGGCAACACAGATGGAGCGGTTGAGGTGATACTTACCCCACCAAAACAGTCAACGCACGCCAAATATTTTCACAAAATATTTTCTACAAAGATTTTCACCCAATGTTTTTGTTAATATTTTTTTATTGAGGGACCATTGTGTTCATGTGCTCTTAACAACAAAAATATGAGCTTAAAACTAAAGTTAATTATCTTGTGTAAACTGAGGCATCAAAAACTCTTTGTGATATGAGTTTACTAGACATGCTCATAGGTGAGTGCAAAGTGGGACTATCTATCCCCTGAGGCTTGAGCACCGCGCTTCCCAAACGTCGGGACCTCGCCAAGCTCTTTTTGGGAGGCAACCCAATCTCCCTGAGGACTGCGCCCGCTGGGACTATCACTCAGGCTTGAGCACCACACTTCCCCCACGTCGGAACCTCGCCAAGCTCTTTTTGGGAGGCAACCCAATCTCCCTTTAGGACTGCACCCGCACCACAACCCTGCTATCCCGCACTAGGACTTCGAATCCTGAGCATGTATGGGAGTGTACGCTCGGTTTGTACTGCCGTAACAGTCTAACCGAAGCATTCTAAGATATGGTGGACAAAGAATGCTGTAGCACCATTTATACCGCATTTTCCAAAATTTATATAAACGCTGTTAAAACATTATGAACAAATTCAAATATGAGATAATAATGAGTTCGGTAAAGCTAAATCATCTCTATTTGATATACTCATGGCAGAGCGTATTCAAACAAGTTTTTATTGAAACAGAGTAAAATTTAACTCAACTAATAAAGTTTAATTTTCTGATCCAGCAGCATACTTATCTTACTTACAGTAGTTGTTGCATAGGCAATGTATTGAAAATTTTAGCTTGTCAAATGTCATAAAGCTGTATCAAGGATTCATGATAATTCCTCGAACAAGAATTGAACACCAATGTCACACTACGTTATATGCGCTATGAATGACGCGATCGATTTTTGCGTTATTTCTCCCGCTTTGAGGGAAGTTTTCCACTTTTGTCCTGTCACCTCTCCCGCAACTCTCGCCCTGTATTTCCAATTTTTGTTCTGTTCTTTCTTCCATCCAAACTTTGGTTCATGCAACAGTTTTTCGAACAAAGGATAAAAACCTGCAATACCAAAGCTTGGGGAACAGACCAAAAGTTGGGAAGGCAGGACTAATCGGGGCGTAGAGCAGGACTAAACTTGGGCAAAGGAACAATACAAAAGTGGGACATCTCTCCCACTCACTATACGTGGGACAACAATCACCGAAAATCGGACACGTCATGGCACAACGTTTACAACGCAGTGTGACACGAGTGTCACAGTTTTGTTCAAGTGTCCATCAAGAAATCTGGTTGTATGTGATACACAGTACTTGTATGATTGTATAACATTTAATGTTATACTGATAAGCTAAATGTCCGGCCAATGTAACCTTTAGTGGCGGAAATAAAATGCAGGCTTTTGCCGTTCTCGATATACTAAGCCTAAGCCTTTGTCTTAACCTAAGCTAAGGTCCCTATATGAGCCATGTACTAAGCCTAAGCCAAAGTCGGTGGGCTGCCGCCCGCCGAACCCCCCGCTGTACGCTGTTCTTCCTTCTAACGTTATAACGTCCGGCCCCTAAAGGTGACATGGGCCAAATTTCCGACATATTATATATATATACTAGATGCTTCGTTGGCAACGGTGGGTTCCACTTTGCGTACGGTTCGCAAAACTAAGCCCTGGAATATGTCATCATATCATCTTACTTTTTAATATTGCAGCACGGCTATTATGCGTTAAAGAAACAGTTTATTGTGTTGTGTAAAATGCAATATAATTGCGTTTTTTGCCAGAATAAAAAGCACTATTGGAGCAAATAATAAAAAATATGGAAAATCTAAGCTCCCCACTATTCAACATAGTAGCAGTATAATATGTAGTCGAAAAAGTTCCTTAAATTCTGGTCGTAAATGCTTTATGAAACTATCATATTAAGATTTTACGTAAAACTGGTATAGCTGGTATATATGTGAAAATATGTTTTATTGGTTTGGCACCCAATGGAATGTGCCGTAAATGTCAGGCATACATGGCATATATACTATAGGTGTCGGTGAAGTCTACGTGGTTACCCTATTGGTCGGACACCCCTGAAGGCACTGCACTGCCTCCGTCCCTTCGTCGCCGTGGAACATTTAAGCAAAAATTGGGGTAAAATTCACAGAAATGACGAAGGTCCTCGTCAGAGGTCTATCGCCTCGAAGTCCTTCAGCCGAGAACCAACGTCTAACTTTTTGTTCATACAAAACAAATGTAGCGATCATATGTTTAAAATATTCTGTGACAAAAACAAACTTTGTAGAAATTCACAAAAGTAAACCGGGTCTTCATCATGAAGCAGGGGCTCTTTGGAAGGTTGACCATAGGCAATGGTATTGAGCCTAGTTTATTACAGATGTCTAATGGAATGAAGTTAGCCAAATATATAGCGCCTTTACCTCGGAACCTTCGAATGATTACATCTGATAGCCTTGGTCTTCAAAAGTTAGTCAGACATAAAAGGAAATAACTAACTAGTAAATAATAAATATACCTAACTATTGCACAATGTTACTACTGTATGTCGTTTGCCTCTACATGACCCAAAACGTTTTAGAATATTTCATGTCCAAAGATACCATGTTCCAAATTAGAGACAGGGTGTAAACTTCTAGCAAATCCATCTACGAAGGTGTCACTGTCTAAAAACGTTTTAGAATATTTCATGTCCAAAGATACCATGTTCCAAATTAGAGACAGGGTGTAAACTTCTAGCAAATCCATCTACGAAGGTGTCACTGTCTAAAAACGTTTTAGAATATTTCATGTCCAAAGATACCATGTTCCAAATTAGAGACAGGGTGTAAACTTCTAGCAAATCCATCTACGAAGGTGTCACTGTCTAAAAACGTTTTAGAATATTTCATGTCCAAAGATACCATGTTCCAAATTAGAGACAGGGTGTAAACTTCTAGCAAATCCATCTACGAAGGTGTCACTGTCTAAAAACGTTTTAGAATATTCATGTCCAAAGATACCATGTTCCAAATTAGAGACAGGGTGTAAACTTCTAGCAAATCCATCTACGAAGGTGTCACTGTCTAAAAACGTTTTAGAATATTTCATGTCCAAAGATACCATGTTCCAAATTAGAGACAGGGTGTAAACTTCTAGCAAATCCATCTACGAAGGTGTCACTGTCTAATTTAGAAAAAAATGCAGTCATTGTGGTTATACGCATGTAAACAATTGACTTTTGCACTTACTTATTCATAAAGAAACCGCAGCGATCCGGAACAACGCATACTAATGATCTCAGCTGTGATTTTGTCTCGATGAAAACGTTAAACGTGGAATGAACTTTTGCACTTACTTATTCATAAAGAAACCACAACGCTCCGGAGCAACGCATACTATTGATCTCAGCTGTGATTTCGTCTCGATGCCGGAACTTTTGCATTTACTTATTAATAAAGAAACCAAAGCGCTCCGGAACAACGCATACTATTGATCTCAGCTGTGATTTCGTCTCGATCAAAACGTTAAACGTGGCAGGAATACTCCGATACAGTACCGACAACCTGGCCGTCGTGATCAGTTTCTCAATGAATTTACCTTGACAACATAGAAACTATTTTAATCTTGTCAACCATAAAACCGTAACCCGCAGTCAACAATCGTAAAACTTTAAAACTATAAAAAATGTAAAACTCTAAAACTACACCAGCTGTAACAAAATGAGTGTCAAACCATCAATGAAAATATACAATGTACATCTATGATATAAAGCCTATTTTTTTAACAAAATTTGTGTTCAAAATTTGAGTTATTGCGATAAATATTATGATAACATTGATCTTACAAATCTTTCAATATTTATTAGCTACTCGAAAAAGTTGACATACTTACCTTGAACAGCTAACTCTTGTGGCGAAAACGGCAAGCCACCATACAACATACTAGCATAGGCTGCCGGTAAAATTGAAGACGCTTCCTGACCAGGTGGTAAGGGCAATCCTGAAGGAGCAAGTCGTAGACACGGCGGGGCCGGGGGTCCAACTGTAATGCTGACGCTGGCACCGCCGCTGCTACTAGATTTAGGTGTGTGTTGGTTTGTTCCAGGAGCAGAAGATTTAGTCGCCAGGCTCACTGTGCCTGTTTCGGCTACACAACATGAATTTGACACGTTGGCTTCAACGGAGAAAGATTTAGCTTTGCTAGATGCCGGTTTTCGAGCAACAACTGTTTCGATATCGCACTGCTCAAGGTCATCCTCGTCAGACCGTGAACCACTGTTAGATACGACGCTACCGGATGGTGTTCTTCGTTCTCGTATTTCGCTCTCAGATTTGTCTTGCTCTTGATTCAGATGAAGCGCAGAGTGTCTATCATGGCCCAAATGTGCTGAATAAACATTGGTTGTGACGCTTTGACTAGACGTGGACTCTAAAAAGACAGGTTCTACGCCATACGCTATGGATGTTGCATTTTGGGTTGCATTAGAATAAGGATTATTTTGAAACGTTGCGCTGATTTCTGGTGTCACAACATGTAACAATGAACCTTTGATTTGATTGCCTGGAAGTCGACGATCGACCATAAAGCCACCACTACCACCGTTTGGTGATATTCCGTGAGCTGGTGTTGTCGATGTGACATCGCTAAAATTCAGCGAAATATTATCATTATTATTATTATCTTCTTCCTCATCACTATCAGCGTCACTCAGTTCAGCTCCAATCAACCTGCCTATCTGTGGTTGGTGACTGGACTCAGTGGTACTCATATTTACCTCCAAATTATCGTCTTGACTGGCTGCTCGCTTAGTTACTTTATTCGGCAGGCTTTTGACAGTTTCTGACGGTCGCTTGGCGGAATGAAATGTCAAGCGTTTTCGTTGATGAGATGAGCTATTAAACAACAAATGATTTAGCGCAGTATTCTTGTTATTGCCAGTGGTAATGTTGGCGTTAAAATGAGCTAATATATTTGCCGCAAAGTTCGTAGATAGATTCTGTGACTGCGTCGGGAGTGTGAGTTTGGCTAAAGCATTTGGATCAACAAAAAATGCCGGCGACCAAAGCTGATTGACGGGTTGACAACTAGACAAACCACGATGATGAAACAACAGACTGTTATCGGTAGTGTTTGTCGTGTTGCTGCTAGCTGTAGGTGTAAATAATTGATTTTGAGTAGTAGCTCCTGATTTGGAAACTAAATTTTCAACAAAGAATGGATTAGCTGAGGTGTTTTGTGAGATTGAGCAATGCCTCACTGACGGAGGGGGACTCAATTTCACTGCAGATGGCGCATCAATAATCGGTGATATTGTTGAAACAATGGGACTTATCGGTGTTAGAGTAGCATGTGACCTGATAATATTTGGCCCGGTTACTAAACCGGAATCGTGATCATTAGACACTAATCGATGTACAGTGGTATTATCTGCTGTTTTTGAATCCGGTTGCATTGACATCTATATATTGTTCTTTGAGTATAAATATATGTTTGATCTGCAATGTAGACCAACTTGAACAATATATATAGTAGACTTGCATAATGTGGGTCACCTTTTTGTGCCAATTTCAAGACACGTAGCATTTACTGCCATAAAATTACAACCGAATAATGAATCAAAACCAAATTTGGAACGCTATTAGAGGGGACGATGGGAGAGCATATAACCAATTTTGAGCCGGCAAATATATGTGGGTGCTGTGATATGACGAAAAGTTCCCAGAAAATCAAGGCATGACCCACATTGAGGTGATTGCTTTAATCTGGGTCGCCAGGGTCTTAAAGTGGGTCACACGATTCCTAAACTGGGTCAGGTACAAAGATGAGTGCAAATGCCAAATTCGGCACGCCGCCTTTCGAAATACCGAGATTTTGTTTCCAAATTACCGCCAAACACTTGTTACTGACGAGATATTAAACACAATAATGAAGTGTCGACAGTTTTTCTGACTGCAAAATTTCTAAAGGAGAAACAATTGCAACAATATTGGCGCGAATGTAGGGGTCGCGTTCATACCAAAATTTCAGTATAGTACGTATCAATGTAACAATTTTAGCATTTCTACGGTTGCCTAATGGCACCGCAGCTTTGCTGACCGGACCTAAGAGTTCGCTGCCCATTTGCTGGAATGAAACAAACCCAGTTACACATGCCGTTTGACACTGAGCTTGACTGGCCTGCTGGAGGAGGTATCGTGGTGTATGACCAGCCACGGTTTCCTCAGAACATATAGAATCACTATCGAGGAACCTTTCTGCATCTTGATCCACATTAGTTGCAACAAATGCATTTGATAAATCGCAAAACTGTGATCCATCGCTGGCCAACACTGTTGGATATCGCCAGTGAGTGGTTTCAGGTACACCGGCTTCATTATTACTAGCCAATGGAGGCGAACAAAAAAATCATTATGTAGTGTTTCTGACGCCCGCGGTTGAGGCCCTATGCCGATATCTGCAGCTGCGAACGACGGTGCTGGTGGCGGTGCTCCCTGCTGCGCGGTGACGCCGACTTGTCGAGTGTATGTCTCATATAAAGACCTTAGCTTAGGCTAAGACTAAGGCTTAGGCTTAGTATAACCAGAACGGCATGGCCTGCAATTTATTTCTGCCGCTCACGGTTAATTGGGCCATCATAACTTTCTAACGGTAGGGTAGATTTCAATAAATTACACACCAGTCGACTTGCTCAAGCCTAGTCGAATGGTGTCGAATATGACGATATTCCAAAGAAAAAATTTTTGGGTTCCCATTGGGACCTCGAAAAAAATTTTGTCAGGGATGTGGGTAAAATGTGTATTTTCTGAACCAGCTCATCTAGCTGAATCGATTGGTACCAAAATTTTATCTGTACCTTTAAAATTGACGAAATTATAAATTGTCTTTAAAACCTTTAAAATTTCTCCAGTTACACACCAGCTGACTGGTTTTGGCTACACTTTATCGAATTTTTGTCAATTTACCCAGGACCGCCGCACGCTATTTAAAAGTGGGGACGGCTCAAGCTGAGTGGTGTTATAATGAAAAATTAATGGCGCCAACAAAGAAAAATTCTATTTTTACATATTTTGACGAGATGTGGGGGTGAGGCTGCCCCATTTACGCCGCCTCTGAATGTACCCCGGTTCACTGTCCCTTTATTGTTGTTTCATGTCAAATTTTACTTTAATTTTCATTTAAATTCAATCCAATAAATTAACCATACCCCCAGTTCAACTACGTGTGTCCCCCGCGCGGCATAGCAGAAAAGCAAAGTACATTTTCTGTACGCCAGTTAAGGTTATGCTATGTCCTACCTAGCAAATGTGCACTGAAAACACTGCTGGTTCTGGCTGCGACACTGCACAGACCACCGCAAGAGAAAAATTGGGAGTTTGGATTCAGTGACCGCATCGGTGTTTATGCCCTTGGCAATATGTATAAAAACGCAAAATGCTGGTTTTATAACTTACTGGCAAAATACAACTTCGAAATCGAACAGCCCCCGGTCGTCTAGCCAAACCAAAAGATATCACGGTATTAACAGCCCCCCGGTCGTCTAGACAAACCAAAAGATATCACGGGATTAACAGCCCCCCGTTTTCTAGACATACTAAAAGATATCACGGGATTATGCCAGCTATATATAAGAACTGCCACTTAGTGCAATTTTCACATATAACTCAGAGATTATAAAAGGTCTCATGAAAGTTATCGAAGCAATCGTGCAGTTCGTGAAAACCGAACATACCGTCAACAAATGACAAAGGCTATTTTCAAGACTAACAAGGTCATTACGTGAAAAAGAAATGAGCACAGATGAAAACGGCAGCAGGGATAGGGATTATGTTGCGCTGTCTTCATAAAGAAATCTTTGTGCACTATCGAAGTAGTTGGCTCAAATCGAATCAAATTGACTGGACGAGAAAAAAAAATTTGATGATTCAATATTTTATATTAATGCCTGCAGTACGAGGCTCTGAAAAGTGTAAACCGATGATGAATATATGCATGCTGTAATGTAAAAATGAGAAGATAAAGTGGACGAGGTAATGACATCGGAATTTTCTAACCACGTATGGCTATATTCATACAATCAGTTAACGTAGTATTCGCATGCCTGCAGTACGAGGCTCTGAAAAGTGTAAACCGATGATGAATATATGCATGCTGTAATGTTAAAATGAGAAGATAAAGTGGACGAGGTAATGACATCGGAATTTTCTAACCACGTATGGCTATATTCATACAATCAGTTAACGTAGTATTCGCATGCCTGCAGTACGAGGCTCTGAAAAGTGTAAACCGATGAATATATGCATGCTGTAATGTTAAAATGAGAAGATAAAGTGGACGAGGTAATGACATCGGAATTTTCTAACCACGTATGGCTATATTCATACAATCAGTTAACGTAGTATTCGCATGCCTGCAGTACGAGGCTCTGAAAAGTGTAAACCGATGATGAATATATGCATGCTGTAATGTTAAAATGAGAAGATAAAGTGGACGAGGTAATGACATCGGAATTTTCTAACCACGTATGGCTATATTCATACAATCAGTTAACGTAGTATTCGCATGCCTGCAGTACGAGGCTCTGAAAAGTGTAAACCGATGATGAATATATGCATGCTGTAATGTTAAAATGAGAAGATAAAGTGGACGAGGTAATGACATCGGAATTTTCTAACCACGTATGGCTATATTCATACAATCAGTTAACGTAGTATATATTCGCTGATTTTACGTATATATAGTATAACCGTTTACTTCAGGAATTAGTTTGCATTTCGACTACCGTTGAATAAGCAGTTGCCGACGTGATGATTCGAACACCAGAGGTTTGTGTTAGAGTTGCGCTCGTTAATCATTCAGCTATGACGGTGCTGTTACTCAAATCCTTAGGGCTTCTCTACAACGCGAGCCAATAACAATAGGCAGCCAAACGTAACGACTTGAGTTAATGCACTACTTCGTACTGTATTTTATCAAAATTTGCACCGGAGCAACTATTTGATTAAAATGTTAAGGTTCAAGCCGAACTTCTAGCGAGACGATGGACTTTGGATACCTATGACCAAGGACTAGACGGAATTTCGGTTCTGGCGAAAGACTAATACCAAACCGGAACCGGAATTCCGGTTAAAAATTTTCTATACATTTTTGCTCCAGTTGTAGCCTAAGAATATCTAGCACTTAACCCTGTAACGCCCGAGCTAGTGTGTCTATTGTACAATGTTTGACAATCTCAAGCCCACGCCGTGGACCGAACCCCGATCGTATGCGTGAGAACAACATACGCAAGTGCTGAGCTATCTGGGAGATGTTGGTCGGTTCCTAAAGGAACCTCCCACAGTGAGTAAATGACATCGCGTTTGCAAACATACGCAACGAGCATAGTTAGTTTTACACAAGTTGCAATATGCGCTAATACTAGTTGGCTAAGAAAGGGTTACCGGAGCGACTAATTTTTAATTAACCCTTTAACGCCCGAGCTGATCTGTATGTTGTACAATGTTTGACAATCGCAAGACCGCACCACGGATCGAACCCCGATTGTATGCGTGAGAACGGCATACGCGAATGACTGAGCTATCTGGGAGCTGCTGCGCAATTCCTTAAAGAACCTCACAAAGTGAGCAAATGACAACGCGTGTGCAAGCATACACAACGCGACATACTTAACAACGCGTTGCAATATGCGGTAATTCCAATTGGCATACACAGTTGGGCACGAAAGGTTTGAAGTGATCAATTTCATTGTGCTGCCTGACATGTGAATAAAATAAATACTCCCAGTTGGAGTTTTCCATCGTAACCTTGTAAGAATTGCTCTTCTTAGTTTTAGTGTTAATAAATATACGACAGAATTGTTTATTTGATCCATTTAACCCTTTCATTCATAATTTTGCCCTCGGACAACAAATATATTACTTGTTTTATCTCACCTGCTGCAACTGTACAGTGTTTCTCATAATGTTGCTTAATGCATCATTTACCTTAAATGTATGCACCTAGGGCCGAATTCTGCCACAGAGCCAATTCCGGCTCGTGACAAAAAGGCACATCCACATCCAGCCCTTCATAAATATAATAAATAGCTCAGCTATGGTAGTAATATTTGTACGAGCCGGTAGCGGTAATGTCTCATGGTTTGCTAGCCGGGACGTACTGTTAAAAATATATTTCACTAAATTTAGCAGATTGTGTAATCAGGAAAATATTTAGCTCGAAGCACAAAATGGCAATATTAATAGTAAATAAAAGGTAAGATCGCATAAATGCAGGTAAAATAAACACGCAAGTATCGTTATTTTCGAAATTTTTGTTTAATCGCATTTTACAAGCCAACCTGGCAGCTATGTAAAACACGCTCATACATGAAAATTGTACTATTGTAACTGGAAGGATGCTTTAGGAATATATGATCATGTATCACCAATTTCGATTTTTTCATGGTTTTCCATTGTCGTCATATATTTATGGACTTTATGCGGCGTTCACGTTATAATGTCCCCGCTGTTTGGAACTTTTGACCCCCTGTAGTCGCGACCCTACCGTATAGACAGTCAGGGTGACACCCATACTGTAAATCAAATGCCGAGGGTGTACGACACACCCTTAGCTACTAAATTTTTTCTAGACAGTGTCGTACACACCTTTAGCTACCAATTTGGCGCGAATTAACTATAACAGACACCGTCTGTAGCGAATACGGTATATTAGTCAACTGTCCTGTGGAGTTTTTCCTAAATTCTCGATATTTGTACCTAGCCCATATGAACATTGCTCAAATAATTCCGAACAGTGTCAATAAAACTGCCAGATGACACGGTGTGCCTGACACTGTCGGCAAGTGGTAATACGCGTAACTAGCTACTGTTGAAAAAATTTATTAAAAACATGGGGATGTCTAAGACACCCTGTTGTCAACAGTGTGTCTGACACTGTGTGGGGTACATAGGTTCCAAACGTTGGGGACATTATAACGTGAACGCCGCATTAGAGCCGATTCCGGCCCTTGTGGCAATTTATCAACCTCGCTTTGCTATTAGCTAATATATCGGTAGGGTCTGGCTCGGCCCAAAAAATGTCACACTGGCTAATTGCGGCTATCCAAGGTTGGCTTTGGAGCCGCAGCATACTGTGGCAAGATCCGGCCCTGCCGCACACATCTTAAGGTAAATGATGCATAAAAACAACAAATGTCAACATTTCACAAATAAAGCTTCCCGCACTAGGAGCGTTAATACAGTAGTTACCTTTGTGCCATGTCAGTGATGTCCTATGCGTAATTTAGGTAAGCACAAGTGTGCTATGTTTATGCTTGTTCGGTTAAAAATTTGTGCTTAAGTGGTAAATTTATTACATCCAAAACTGTGCAGATGCGGGGGAGTTGGAGGTCTCTTCTTTTAGCCCTCCGGCCCGAATTTGATCAATTTTGAAGATACAGAGCTGACTTTAGTATCAATTTATTCAGCTCGATGAGCCGGTTCAGAAAATACTCATTTTACCAATATCCTTGAAAAAAAATTTTTCAATTTTTCGAGTTCCCGATGGTCTCGTCTTGGGAACCAAAAATTTTTTTGGAATATGGTCACGTTGGGTACCATTCGACTCGGCTTGATGAGAGTCGTAAGCTTTACAAAATTGGAGGGGTCGTTAAAAAAGCCGGGGGACCAATCAATTAAGTTCATTTTGTTATAACCCCATCAGTTAATATTTTTCCTTTTGACACTAAAAAGTGGGAAGAATCGCCCCCTCCCTTGAGCACCTTTCTTGCGACGCCTCTGTGTACATTTTTAAATATTTGAGCCCGCTGTGGCTACAGGCTTTTACACAACTATAGCTTCTAGCTTCTAGGCCCATACTCGGGGGCTCAGATAATTATTAGGCCCGCTAAGTTAAAAATGATAAATCCTATCGGTGGCTTGGGAAGGTCATCTTTATATATAATCTACGGATAAAATGTAATTTTGTAATCTGTCGTCCTACTGCCCAAAACGAATTATTACCCGTCTTTAATAAAAATTACTAATAATTTTATTGGACTTGACTAATTTAATTGGCTACTGAAAACAAATTGTTACCCACGTTTTGGTAGTAAAATTTCAAAGTTTTGTAGAATTGATCAGGACTCACAATGATTATCCAGCGTCGAGTGATGAAATCACATAGTTCCCCTGACGGATACCCACTATCAAAGCAGTTTACACTGCGCTCAGTAAAAGGAATCAACCAATTTCCAAACAGTCAATGAACCTTGTGATCTCGATGACAGCGCCATTAGGTCAAACAAAGGAAAGAAGTACCACCCGTCAGGGTTGCTGCGCCTAAGAGGGAATCATGAATCCCATAGTCATTCCGGCAACGGGCATCAACAATTACCGCGTTTTGAACCATGGCCACAGTGTCTTTTATACAATGCCTACTAAGCAAACATAACTTAGCTTTTGAGAAGCAACAAAAATCAACCAATGCATGCAAACTTTACAGAATATGGCGGTACTTAACCGGTGTCCGTGAAATTGAATTATTTATTCTGTAACAGTATTTTAATATGAGCAAAAATCTTTCATTAGCAATATTTTCTTGCACACCTACTTACAAGACATTGAACCTTAAACGGCAGTTTCCCATGTTGCCTATAACAAACAACCTCGAAACCCGGTTTGGGGTATTCCAGGATTTCAGTGTAGTGTCAGGCACAAAGCTTCTTTAACTGTATACAATTATTAACAAAGAGCTACAAAATTGTTTTATTAGCCCTTTCATGCCCGAATAAATTTGAGTATCGTGCAATGTTTGACAAACTCAAGCCTGCTCTAGGGATCGAACCCGAAACGTACGGTTGAAACTTGTGTACACAAACCACTGAGCTATCTGAGAGCTGTTGCTCGGTTCCTTAAGGAACCTCACAATGCGAGCGAATAACAACGCACGTTCAAACGTACTATATACGACAAACTTAGCAAACACAACGAGTCGCAATGTGCGTTGGGTCCATTTGGACCTTACGGGCATGAGAGGGTTAGTTATGCGATTGGTTAATTTTTAATTAGCCCTTTCATGCCCGAATTAATTTGAGTATCGTGCAATGTTTGACAAACTCAAGCCTGCTCTAGGGATTGAACCCAAAACGTACGGTTTAAACTTGTGTACACAAACCACTGAGCTATCTGAGAGCTGTTGCTCGGTTCCTTAAGGAACCTCACAATGCGAGCGAATAACAACGCACGCTCAAACGTACTATATACGACAAACTTAGTAAACACAACGAGTCGCAATGTGCGTTGGGTCCATATGGACCTTACGGGCATGAGAGGGTTAAAGGATTAAAAAGCTGCGGTGTCTGCTCAGAAAACGGTTAGATGAAGCTGATCTAAAAAGGTTCTTGGAATTTAATCGAAATATGTCATTACAAATGCAATTAGTTTTACTTATCCCTATTTCAGATCCTAAACACATTTATCTTCCGGTATTGTTTGTACTATTCGTGTTTTAAATTTTGCTTTTACTAATTGTGTAAAGCCTAGACGGTGTTACAGTAACGGTATTCTTTAATGGTAGGGTTTGCAACGATAGCACTGCCACACCTGAGATTACATACTATTCCATTTGCACTTGTTTATCCCGATACGCTAATACCGTGGACAACTTGAAGGTATTTAGTCAGAACTTACGAACCTGAAAATAACACTCCCAACATATAACATTTTTGAATATATACGTTACACTGCTGCAACCTTGTCAAAAAAGATTTGCATCCAGATCCATACGGTGAGCTTTGTAATTTTAGTAAAATAACAGTCTATATATAAACTCAATTTAACATCTCTGAGACACTTTGACACTTCAACGCAGTAAAGAACGGCTTTATGGTGTGTGCTCTTAATGCGTTGGATGTCGATTCCCTGTGAAACAAGTTTATACATGGATGCTTTGTGGACGGTATTTTCGTGTTGTCGAACAGCGGAAGCGAAGTACGCCATATTGATCGATTACTAAGCCAATTGCGAAAAGTTTATAGCTTCCTGAGGCCCTTTAGTGTTCCAAAACGTCAGTAATGCCACGTTAGGACGTCATTTGATTTTAGCGCCATAACCCTTTTTGTTTCATATTTTACTATATACATATATATATAGGTCAGGTTCCGGTTGAAATTGAGTTGATGAAGGTTCCGTCGATTTCGCTTCCGGTCATTACCAATATATCATATATACAACGCGTTACTATTGTAACATATAACTAGTATTTAATATTTGAAACTGCTAGCTGATAGCGACGAGATGTTTCTAAACTCAACGACTCCAGCGAAACATAGAACGCGTTACTCTTGAAATATATAACTAGTATTTAATACTTGAAACTGCTAGCTGATAGCGACGAGATGTTTCTAAACTCATCGACCCCAGCGGAACATAGAACGCGTTACTCTTAAAATATATAACTAGTATTTAATACTTGAAACTGCTAGCTGATAGCGACGAGATGTTGCTAAACTCAACGACCCCAGCAGAACATAGAACGCGTTACTCTTGAAATATATAACTAGTATTCAATACTTGAAACTGCTAGCTGATAGCGACGAGATGTTTCTAAACTCAACGACCCCAGCGGAACATCTAGTTCAGATGACACCGATATCGTTCTTCAAAAAGCACAATAGGATACGTTTATTGCTTTGCTAAAATTTTTTTATATTATACGAAAAAGAATTATACACTGTGTATCACAGAAATAATGGACAAAAGTTACATTATTCAAAGTCAACGAGAAATGTCACGATAAACACTGAGACATATTGATAAACAAAGCCATGATCAATAGATTTACAGAATAAGCAGGATTCAATGGTTTAGAATAATTTCTATTCTGCAAAAAATTACATGAAATCGTGCAAATTGATAATATATCGCAGAAAAATTTTACAAGAAATATAAAACAGAAATTTTGAACAAAAAAATAACGAGGGAATTAATTGAATTTCTGCGACTCCATTTCAAATCAATCTAAACTGCCGGAATTAAGCTTCCTAAGGTGTTTTCTGTACATGTAAATGCGAAACGTTTTAAATCTACATAACTCATAGTGTTAGTTAACACCACTGATCCTGGCAGTTTTTCGAGCTACGAGCTTCGGCTCGTTTACCAATAGTAAGAATTACTTTGACGTCGTTCCTATTAAGCAACAATCTATTCAGTAGGTGGGATCTGCGGCAAAGCTGAATATTAAACCCGCGCGATACAGTGTAGCAAAGCCGTAAATGCATAGCATAAACGTTATGTACAAATATGCATGAATAACGTTAAAATAATATATTCGGATTCGAGCTAAATGTGTATATTATATTTATTCAGCAAAATGATACAATAATCGATTCGACTTTCGGAATTATACTCCACGGTATAATATCGTTGTAATAATTCATTTAGCTCGAATCAGATCAAATCAAATAATCTTCAAAATTTTATGCTATACACTCAAGATTTGAGTTGAGACTACCTTCATCAGGTATGTAGTAGCAAATATAATCGAGTAAATATTCGGATTCTGATGGTAAATTATGAATAGTTCTGGTATAAGCGACAAAAGCCTGAAGCCCGAAAGCTCTAACGTATGTTGTGACATGATATACCAATACTATGCCGGAGTTTTAGTCTAGGCAAAGGTCCTTACCTTATTGTTATGTATACTAAAGCCTTTGCCAGAAGTGACCACTGTTCGTTTGAGACTTGTTCGACGTTCGTCAAATAAACTTTTCCAAGTGTGTTCGAAGCTCCCGGTTAATGTGCTCGTATCTGCTCGAACATGTTTGATAGCACATTGTAGTTCTGTTAAGCTAAACGTAATCGAGCGGATAAATAAAAAAAATAATTTCAAAAATTAAAACTGTTAATAGAATAGTTATGTTTGTTCGAGACATGTTCGTAATGCGTTCAACATCCGTCTTGTTCCTCGAAAAATGAGTATTTCCACAGGAACTGCAAACTTAAAACTAAGTCGGCAGCTGCTGTCGACCTCATCCCCACATGAGTGTTCTTTTTAGTGATATAACTGTACACACCAGTTTGACTTAGGCTCTATAAGAAATGTAGAACTGATAAGCTAAAATTAATAATTCCAACTAAAAATTGGGGGCAAAATGTATTTCGTCAAATCAATTTTTGTTTGAAAAAATAAATTCCACCCGAAACCATTTGAGAAAAATTTTATTTAAACTGAAGCATTTTGTGCATAATACTTTTTCTATCAGATATTTCCGAAATTTGGTATGCCATTAATAATTTGTCTTGAACTTGACTTAATTCTATCATTTAGTATACAAACATATCTCACATACGAAGATTTTGGCGATATTATGTAGTTACAGATACACTGAGTGTGTTAATGAATTCGATACATTTCAGAAAGTATATTTCATCTTCCACTCATTAAAATAAGGAACCACACTATTGCAGTTAACATGTAATCCAAAAGTTCGCAGGTATTTTTTTGTACGAAAGTATGCATTTCATCATGGCACATAAGCTTCAAAATAAAATGTCAATATGTGTATCAACTATGATCTGCAGCAACATTTTCAGGTATAACACAATCGATGAACGGAGATTGGTTTACGACTGTAAAACCACTACACACGTATGTACTAAAATTTGTTGAATTAAATAATTTTAAGCTGCGCGAACTTATAGAACTAGTTTATTTTTGTCTCACATCAATGCCGGCTATCAAACCAAATAACAAAACCTAGGAATCGTTTCTAAATATATAGAACGCGGCTCACAAAGATGTTGTAGCCACAAATCCGAGGCACCATAGTGGAAATACTACTATAACGTCATGCCGTTTTAGTACCAGCGTTACTAGCGTACAGTGACAGGTAGAAATAAAATTGACATTTTTGCTCTTCAAGTGCTACTCCAAGATTTTTCATAAAAGACAGATTTTTTACTTCTAACCGTAACTGTAGCAAACACGCACATAGCATATTAGTGTAGCCAGCGTCTCAGTTGTTGTGATACTAACAATAATTATTCCCATTTTAAGGAACAAAAAACCGTTTGTTGAAAATAAATTAGTTTATAATTACGGGGAATAATTATCATACAACGAATAGGTCATAAAATGGGTCGTATCAAAGAACAGATTAAAGACTGACAAACCAATAATTTTTCTCAAATGCACAGCCGATCTGTATATTACCACAATGAGCCATCAGTAGAATGATACGAGGTAGTAAACTCTATGCAGGAAACACCTTTCACAATAATACTAAAGCAAGCACTGTGTAATCGTAGACAATAATTATTATGGCTCGTTGCTCGTTTCAATGCAGTCAAACTTAGATCATACATTAATCGTATTTTCATTTGACAAAAAACAGTAAAGAAATAGATTTAATTTTGGGAACTTAATCGCAAAATAATTCTGATTGTAGATATAAAATGAAAAGCAGAAGTCTTACTACAATTCCAAAAAAAAAATCTTATTGCCGCAGTCATTTTCCTAGACAATCCACGTTCAGAGTTGCTCACACCACCTGAATATCGCAACCTCATCGAAACTAATATTTAATCCTCTATTATTGATTAAAACAGTGAAACTTCCAATGTGATGCTGCAACGTATCTAGATTGTGACTTTGAGTTGGAGATGTGATAATGTCAATTGCTGGAAAGGCTTTGTAATGCATGAACACTGTTTTCGAACTTTATTATTTTCACTCGAAAATATTAAAGTGAGTTTCCCCACCCTTTCACTTGGGCTACATTTCTGTAATGGCCAAAAATGAGTGCTGATCGTTCGACGTTCGCTCCAAGTTCGTTCGATAAAATTCAAAATTTTGTTCGAAATGTGTTCGAGTTGTGCTTGAAATTTTGACACGATTTTTTTTAATTTTCGAGCGCTGTTCAAAGTTTGTTTGAGTGTTGTTCGATAATAAATTTCGTTCGATTTCTGTTTGATCGAAAGGTTACACTCATTTCAGACGAATACTGTACTTTTTGCAACAGTGATATTTTTCCAGTACCTACATTACTCTATGGGTCATTTCACGAAACCATGTCATTTTAGTCGGGGGGGGGGCTACATCGGCACTTTTTGGCCCATACCACCAGTCTTTTGTAAGGAAATTTAATGTCGCCGTGAGATGTAGTAATAGCATATCCGACGATCATAACGAGGTATCGTGCACCTCTGTACCCCAAACATAGCAGGAGCCAGAGGCTCTCAACCCGGGTTGGTCAAATGAAGCCATAAACACATGTCCTAATATAAACGTTCGCCGTATCGCTAGCACGTGATACATATACGTGTTTTTCATTTCACTGTGATCCATTGGTATTTGCTAATTTTTCCGGAAAAACTTGGGAGTAAGCATCGACACTGAAGCTGACGTCAAGCTTCCGAAAATTTTTTTCGTGACATGTACCCCCCCGACCAAGGTCAAATCTGGCAGCTTTCAGACGCTGGTAAATAACGTAAAAGTGCACTAGCGTCAAAAATGCTATATAACGGTAATCGCAATCAGTACAGGTGTTATTGAAAAAAAACCATATCAGCGTCTGTTCATGTGTTATTTCATTATGAGGTCAAAGGTCATAAAATGCCAAAAATGGGGTATGCAAAATTTAGCCCCCCCCCCCGACCTGACCAAACTTAAATTTAAAAAAGCCAAATTTAGCATACAGTCTTACAATAGGCCGGATATAAACATAGTAAAGCCCCACTAGAATCGACCCATCTATTAAAATTTTTTAATGAAAATGTAGCCCCCCCCCCCGGCCGCATGTATAATAAAAGTAATCGAAGGTCGCAAGAATCATATTAGTATATAAGTTCATCATCATTGCACTATGATATGGGGCCGTGCTGTTAACTGGGCAGCTAGGAAACCCTTCTGCCTGCCCGCACATCTATTACACGCATTGTCCTTGGTATCATCACTTAAATGTAAACTGGTCACAGATCAATTGTATTTGTTTTACACCAGCTTACATCTAGAATGTATAGAAGTAGCTAAAGTTTGGGGCGTTGCATGTTATAGGAAACTGTAGCCCCCCCGACCTGAGGTGTAGCCCCCCGACCTGAGGTGTAGCCCCCCCGACCTGAGGTGTAGCCCCCCCCGACTCAACATATCGGGGTACCATTTTTTACAAGGACTAAGGATCTGCCTGAAATTTTTTCTCAGGCGTCCCCCGCTCATGGTTGGTTTGTGAGCATAAAATGGTATCTGTAGGTGCTGTCTCCGTTGCGCTAGAAAAACATCTGCGACAGGCTTGTTCTAAATTGGTCGATTTTAACCCCAATAATACCCTAGCAGCATCAATTTTAGGTCGCAAGTGCTCCAAATGGCTTGACTAGGACCATTTTGGATGGACTTGCATAAAAACAGACCATGGTTCGCGTGTCACTCCGTCAACACTACAGAATAATGACTTATTTCGGATTAAAATTCGACCCCCAGGGGGGCCCTTTCCAACCCCTGTAGCAGGTTTCAGGTAGCTCGTTTTGCATAGAGACCTCGATATTCGAAAAATTCAGGGTTTTTTACATCGGAAGGGGTCTAGACACTGTACATTCGAAAACGTTTCATTTTGGCTTCAAAAAGTGGTGTTTCAAAAGTACATGGTTTCGTGAAATGACCCCTATTCATTTGTTCGATTATTAATATTCAACATTTCCACCACATGGCAATACTGATTTTTTCATAACACTAAAAGATATAATATTTAAAATCTTCAGGATACTGCCGAAATGTCGGTTTTCCAGCCCTAGTTACTTTAAAAACAATCAACTATTGATTGTACATGATTGAGACAGGTTAAGGTAACTTGGCTGCTACAAATTACTAACATACATCGTTCCTGGCTCGTTTTTACCCACAGCTGTACTACTAGTCGGGTGCTTTTTCGACGGTGACGAATCAAGTGACGCAAAACTAGATGAATGGTCGGACGAATAACCATGAGCAGCTCCCGCCGCAGAACGTGACGGATTGGGATGATATACTGGCGTCGCATAGCCCGATTGTTGACCTTTTAGGGCCGGCTTTAACCCCGTCGATACGCTAAGATTTGCTTTACCAGCTCCAGATCCAACGCTATTTGACGCAGTATTCGGTACGTCTGTACCGTTACTGCTACTAGTCTTTTCCCCTTTTGCAGTCTTCGAACGTTCCAACTCCGATGCATAGTCACGCCATTCTCGCATAATAACGCCTTTTGTAATAAGCTCGCCGAAGCCTGACCGATGGGAAAACGCATACCCGGAACGAATGGATCGACGACGACGCGTAGATCCAGTAAGCGGTCGCAACGGAAGTTCGGAAAGCTTTGTGGCAAGACGGCGAATATTTTGTTTAACACGAACACGGTCAGATAATGTCGGATAGGCATCAAACCAAAAGAATCGCGCTGCAATCTGAAATTATGCAAAAAATCTATATAATCCGCTGTCAAAATCCTACAACCGTGTAAATTGCTATTGGTCAGGACAGCCGAAGATTGCACATTTGAGTCGGACGCTTATATAATACTGTATGCTTGAATATGCTTGGCACTGAATCAAGTTACAAATCTGCAGGCAACGTAAACATTCCATTGATAACTCAATAACTGAATTCTGACTTATAGAATTTCAGTTGTCCAAAGAGTAACAAACACTATTTTGTAATGAATTCGGCGATCACAATCTTTCATAGTAGATTAATAACTTCAGACACCAATAGCAGACAGACTTACCACTGGTACCATTAGTATAACGACGGTAACAAGAACGGATAACCAAAAATTGAGATAGCCCATCGACATAAACGCAACACCAACGTATTGGACGCTCATGATGTACGGTATCAATTCGTAATAGATAATTGCCATTAGAAAATAGAAAGCAAGCGAACCCCAAATTACAATGTTTGAAAAAATTGTCCAATATGCGGTATCAAGCGCTATCTGAAATTATAAAACAAAACTGTAACCATTTCTGATGTTGTTTGCAGATAGGAGCTACAACCACGGACAAGTCCACAACTCGCCAGAAATGCGTGCTGTTCTTTCAATGTTCGTTCGATAAATACAAAATTTTGTTCGAGACGTGGTCAAAATTTTGACCCCTTTTGTTCGAGAGTTGTTCAAAGTTTGTTCAAAAAGCGTTCAAATGTTCTTCGACAATAAATTTGATCGATTTCTGTTAGAAGTTCCATCGTTCGAAATACCACACTCATTTCTGGCGAGTGCTGAAACTGAGAAACAACAGACGCAGTAGGACGCAACTACGATAACAGACAAAAATCAATGCATAAAAATGAACGCGAACGAATGTACATCTGTAATCAAAATTTGTCGTATTTCGGAACGAATTTTTGCGTTCGTTTATGAACGAAGGTAAATGCAAACGTACGTTGTAACGTTCGTTTATAAACGAGCATTGTTGGATTCGCTTTTTGTGCCCTTTAATGTACTAACTGCTTGACGGACGATTTTGCGTTTCTGTGCGACCACATTAAATTGTATCCAACAGCGTCTTCGTCTATCCAACTCTGCGGTCATTCGCCACTGCGCTTATTTTTTGTTACTAATTGCATCTCAACAGCCGTTGACAGCAAACGCGCCAGAAATGACTGTCGCATCTCGAGCGAGAGAGTCACGAGCGAGTAAGTCGCTCGAGATTTCGAAACTATTGAAATTAATAATAAATACTATTTTTGGAAAAATTTGTTTCGAGTGAGTGGTGAGCGAGCGACAGTCATTTTTGGTGGGTACTGTATTTTACAAATTTGTTTCCAAAGTAAAAAATCAATCAATGACTAATGGTATAGAGTGTACTGGGAATTTGTTACACATAGCACCATCACGAAAATTTTTATGCCTTTGCATTAAAACGCAATTCAACTCGTGGCAGAATATATTGACTAAATATTTTTCTATTCGGTCTCAATCGCGCTTTGTGATTGCGCGTGCTGATCCGTTTTGAGGTAATCGATGATAGCCTAATCTGGTTTAACAGAAAGCATGGCTTTAATTTTATACGTAAAACCTAAGGAAAGCGACTTTTGTCTGAGGTAATTCGTTACTTGTAGCAGCATAACTATAATATTAAAATATAAGCAGCAGCTGTTCAAGCAACATAGCGCGTAGAAGATTTTCTCTTTAAAACAGCGTTTTTGGATCAACCCAAAACCTATGATAAATTTAAGAAAACTTCAATAAGGTCCGTATTCTTAAATAAGGTTGGCCTGGCCTCTACCAGCTGGTAATTTTTGACCTACCCGTGAATAAATTTATCCTATTAATTATTCTAAAAAACCGGATAGGCTACCTACAAGGTAGGCTATTTTACCTGAGAGTAATTCCAATTTAACTGCGATTCATTTAAAATTACCTGCGGGCAACATAATTTACTTGGGGTTATTTTTTTCCTATCGGCAGGTAATTATTTACCTGCTAGTAAATTTTCCCTACCCGCGTGTAATTTTTTTACCTGCGGGTAAGGTTCTTTTACTCGCAGGTAGGAGTAATTTGCGTTTTTGTTACAGTATTCTTAAATAAGAGTTGGGCAATATATTTAGATTCTTATTAGAATACGTGTAGGCATTTAGCCTACATTGCTATTCAGCAGGGTAGCTTAAAATACTCGCACCAATTAGACTGTTTATATGTCTTTTTAAACCTTACTTTCTAAACATTGTTGTGTATTTTATATTTTATTCTTGTATGTGACTTATTTTCGTTGAAACTGACAACGTTGGGCATACATGCACGAGATTCGAGGTCCAAGGCGATAGCGATACTTGCAGGGGAAGGGTCATAGGCATCCTAGAGGGATCAGCCGGTTTTTGCGGGAGGGACGTCGTCACGAGGGGGATAAATTATTGTCGAACCTTTTCGGCACTCAAATTTTCCATCCAGTTTTTCCATTTTCTCCGCTTTTGCCATTTGGTCTAAATTTTCTGCGCATCTGGAGCGCGAGAGAGTGGCAGAATTGGGCTAACTCACAGGTGGTAAATCGGCGTATCGCCCAAGGGGGTTAGAGCTTACATGTAGATAATCCCCTATGGGGTTTTGTGATTTTCAGATTTAAAGAAATATTCATTAGTAATAAATAGCCATACAGCTGGTTAAATGAATAGTCATAAGGTTAATTAAAGTTAAGTGGTCTATTCATAGCCATTTTGTTCATGGAACATAATATTTATCGACTTTCTTAATCTTAATACCAAATCTTTAATGAGTCATTAAGTCAAATGCTAAGCTTAAACTTAAGCTGCGCACATCGACCATCCTAGTTTGTAACAGCGGATAGCAAATCGCTAACCCTTTTCAAAGACATTTCATAGGTTTTTAGCTATCAGAAAATTGGCAAAATCAGAAAAAAGTACCAAAAATGACACCTTGCGTCCTAACAGAATTTTTGTGATTTTCAATTAGCAGGAAAATTGTTATCTAATGCCTATGAGCTTTTCATTTGTATTTGTCTCGGTTCAAGAACAAATTTAACATAACACTGAGGTCACAAATTAATCGGTCCTGCGGTTTAGCTGGCAGTGCTAGCAAACAAAGCCACCGTAATACAAATCCGGTAGATTTTCCTTTGCTAAAATTGGTAATTTTCATTGAGTTTTTGAGAACACAATTGCTGGATTTCCATCGCAAAGCTGCGTGTTGGGGAACAGTTTTGCGCCGAATTATGGTTCAAACAGGATGGTTTGTGAACATGAGTTAAATTTACTGTCGCAAAATATATATGAACTGTTGAAAAAATTCTATGCAGTATCAGTCTTACAGTTCTCAAGATATACACGACTAGCGACATTTGATTTGATTTTTGGTTAAAACTCATAGTATAGATATAGAGCCGATGCAATAGTTTACAATGAAACCTCGTGCGCACAATGAAATTTGGTCGAGAATCACTGGTGTTTGACACCTCCGTATTACTAAAGCTTCAACATCTCCGTATACGCAGAACTGTACCCTACGTCAATAAACCAAAACTCTAATTCTAATATTCCTGGAAACACAAAAATAGCATACTAGAATGAACTTAAAAGCAGCTTAAAGTTGTTTAGCCTAAATACGATGATAACAATGAAAGTGGAATAACTGAAAAATAATTCCTATATAAATTCGGGAAGGATCGAATGCAGTGTGAACACGCCCTTAAGATTTCCATTATGTGATGTAACTGGCCACTCAGAGGAAAGGATTTTTCTCAGACTCGAAAATCTCCGAGTTATAATAAAAATCTACTATCAGCAACATCATTGTGGCTAGTCATGAATAGTTTAGTTTAGACACGCAGTGATAACGTTTCGCAGCGTTCAACGTTATACCGGACATTAGAATAATATAAAATCTAACTAAAGATATTCCTGACTGGGCAGTAGCAACATAACTCTCAAAATATGATAAATCATTTCCCGTACTGGGGTATGTACACTATAAAAATGTTGAGAAATGTTAAATCTATAACATGACTTTAATAACTAAAAATAAAATTTTAACATCATACGCAAAATTTACGCTTATAATTTACCTGAGCTGTCACTACAATAACCAACGCGGTGAAGACGACAAATGCTAAAATATGCTGAGCGCCCATATCGTATCCGCCCGGATTTACGGCATATCTAAACAATAAAAGTACGGAAATAGTACGCTCAATGATCACGTCACCCACCAAGCAAGACCCTGCTGATGAGATTACTATTGTATCTTACATATGTACATTTGAAAAACAAGGACTTAGTCACAAGGTATAATTATGCAGCGCACCTGTACTCTATCAGACATCAGTGCGGTTCAACGTTGGTTTAAGAAAGTTCAAATTTTATTCGTAAATAGTTCTAACTTTGTTGTAACTTTAACGCGGTGTTTTTAAATTGCCCTACAATAATTGTTACCCGAGATTTGATAGAGATAATTTGTCCGATGTTCGATCGTTCGTTCGAAACTCGAAAGTCATTTTCGAAGTTCAACAGTTATTTCTGGCAACTACCGTTATACTACAATTTAAAAGTATTTTAGCTTCAATGAATTCAAAACATGTCCATAAATACCACATAAATGCGCTTCCGCTAAAACCATGGTCTACAATTACTTCTGCAAAACTCTGTCATCAATATACAGAATACACGAAAGAAATAGGTAATGTTTAAACAAATACTTAGATCAATAAACACAATGTTTAATCGAAGGCATTGACAGGAGATTGCGGTATATTTTGGAATGATAGTAGGTCAAAATTAACGCTTCTGTTACATTTTTCCACAGGAGGATGCAGGTTTGCAAAATCGATTGCTATTCCTGTTTCAAAGAGTGAAACCAAAATAATTCAGTCACCAGTAAAACACTAGATGTAAACGTGGCTGTAATGATAATGTATTAAAACGATAAACTATAGGTTAGTGGTAAAAGTTTTTGTATTCAGCGGAAGCAGCAGCAATATTTATTTGCGGGACATAATTGAAAATAACTTTAAAACGAACAAAAAATATAAAACAGCACGTACTTAAACGCTCCGTATGGGATAAAGAACAACACCAGCGACGATATGATGCCGTGTAAAACCGAATAAACAAATATCCTCATGTTAAAATAGAGATTATATTGACCAGGAACGTAGAGTTTTGGATACCTAAACATTTTTCCATGAATAATATTATCACAATTAAGTCAACAATTTTAAAATTAACAATGATTGATATTAAAAATATCCGATTTACGGTGAAGCACAAAGAAAAGCAATAGTTTTAAATATTATAATCTCTACGCTCTACATTAGGGAATTACGTTGCATGTGTGAAAGCCTATGTACCCAACATATGAACATCACGAATGCTGCTTACTGATCGAGATTACAATTAAAAACTTTATGCCGTGACTGCCGACAAAGCCAAATCAAATAAGCAACAACTTGCCGTAGAAGCAGTCTGTTACATATCTACACCGGAAAGTGCATTACAAATATTACGATTCTAACGTATAAACTTATTTGGTTCCATTTCAATAACTTTTCTTTACTCCAAAAACAGTTCAACCGTAGACTGTCACCAACCAAATAGTGTCAAGCTGATTCTCTCAAAGCAGTTAAGCGATTTTTCAAATTTTTTATTAGTACGGCTAAAATGTCAACTCAAGCGGACACCGCATAACTTGCCTTATTACCGAAAGGCTTCTCTGCAATTTCAACACTTCGATATAAAAATATAATCCAAACCATTAAATCAATATAATCTCGCAATACGTACTAATTGAAACAGAGCGAGCTGAGTTTCCAATGAAGACGCTAGGATGAAAAATCGTGAATATTTCTTTTTGTGTGTCAGTGCAATTATTCATGGCTCATTTTCGGACGGGCAGATTTCAACAATTTTTTGGTTCAACATCAAAAATGATGGCGATGTGCCGTTTAGTTGAACGCGAACAGCTGCAAACCCATGTTCCAGGTCAAAATGACCAAAAGAAACAGCTTTTTAAGGGTTTTTTGAAAAATCTGGCCATACGGGTACCAGCGTTTCAGGGCCCACATGGTTCATCGATCCTTTTCCAGAAATAGCGATTTTTTACATTTCGCAATGTTGTTGCTTGTTTTTACCTTACAATGCATGCCTATTAGGTTTTCAAGCGATACGATGATTCTGCTATCTACAGTTCGACTTGACTATACTATACCTTTTCACGGGTTTTCAACAGATTTATGGTCGACGAACTCGATCTACACTATATTATGTCTTCAGTTGTTTGGCTACGTATTGCTTACAGATCATCAAGAATTGTCTGTGTGGGTTTTCCGATAGGCTGAATAAGATGATTTAGTTATCTGGAATCTAGCACAAATACTTGATGCGTTGTCCGTAGTTTTCGATTGGTTTAAGCCCGACGAGGTTTTAGGATTTTCAATGGGTTCAGCGTTCAAGAGGTTTTATGGTGATATACATCAGACATAGTCTCTTACAGGTGATTACATTACACAAAATACCTTAAAATGTAACCCCGCTAGCTCCGTTTCACCCTCGCTTGCGAAATACTAGTAATAATGGTTCATACCTAAGACTGAATCGGTCATTAACATCTTGGTCGAAAACACCCAACGCTAATACCGGGAGTGCTGTGAAAAACAAGTTATAGCAAGCGATAAATGCTGCGTCGTACATTGTCTGAAAACAAAGAATAGCATCTGTGAAATATATTTGTTTGTCTTTGACCCATGCTTAAATTAACGTTAATATTATTTTTGTGTTGTGCAGGATAGACTGACCAACATCCCGATGCACTACATATATCAAAATAAATTACACAAAACTTCATATTCCAGGAATACTTCTCTTTAAGGCCGCTTCCTCAGAGCGTTATGTAAACTTTTGTTAAAACCTTGCCATTATAGTGAAGCTATTTTTGTCAAAAGTCCTGTGGTTGAAATAATTGTGTGGAAATTATCGCATGTGGAAAGGATTAAAATGCACCGTAAGCCTTTCAGAGCAGAATACTACCACACTGATACTCTACGCAACAAAACCACGCCAACAACCTACATTTACATTTTCGCAATATAACACTGATGAAAATATATATTGTATGTTACTCAGGTGCTTATTACCAATATTAATTTATAGTGAAATGCGAGACTGTGCTGAAATTCTTCTGGGAACTGCGAATAGATCTTCATGCGCTAACGTTCTGCCTTTAAACTTAAAACTTAAACCCAACACTTCGAAACTGAAATGAACGTACCACTGAACAAGTACATGCTGATTTCTGTGTATTTACCAGAGCAATTGGATTTACATTTGGTAGCTTCTGTGTATTTACCAGAGCAATTGTATTTACATTTGGTAGCAATCTGATTGCTGCAATTCCATGCTACGTGTTACACTCAAGCGCCTCTGGTTGCGAAAACCAGGGCCTCGGTCATTGGCCCTGGCAAAATTTTCAGCGAATAAAGAAACCAGACAGTAATTTTCGTAAAGGTGGCGAACAGGTAACGGATCGTTATAAATTTACTACAATTGCTGCTTTGAACAAAACTGTCAACTAATACCTAGTAAGCCTAAATAATGGCCAAGAACGACAACTGCAAACGTAAACGACTTACTTGTGCTGAATAACCACAGAAAAAGGCAAACCAAAAGTGAGCTAATGTGAAGGCAAAATTTTTATAGAAGAAGTATCGGAGAAATTTGGACATTCGCAAATACGACCACCGTCCGTGAACAAGTAGTAAACGTTCTAAGAAGCGAAACTGAGCGATCGAAAAATCTGATGCCAGAACCGCTTGCATTCCTTCTTGGCCCGATATACCGACGCCGATATGTGCCACTTTAACAATAAGTAATAATGTAGAATAATAAATTATTGCATTATTGAAAGAAGAGCAAGCGAGACATAAATTACAAGAAAATAACACTGAAAATTTTTTCAAAGAATGCGACTTCTATGTATGTTACGTCAATGCTTATAATCATTATACCGCAGCACAACCCATAATTCTCGTTACCATTTGTAACCAATGTCCTACATATGTGCTCAACAAAAACGTCACAAGATAAACGTACAATTTAGGCAAATTAAGTTCTCAGCATTTCCCCAAAATGTGAAGCAAAAATTACACAAATACCATAGCAGCGCAAAATAATTCGCAAAACTTAAAACCCAAAACGACGTTTCTGACATCCCATTCAGGCATTGCAATAGGATTCAGTGACAATAATATTCAGTTTACAATGTTCGCAAACAGTGGACTAAAATAATCGCAGCTATAACCGCTAACTGCATACAAGGTCAGCGCAGAGCTTGCGTCACATAGTAATGCAATTATGTTTGCTTTGTTATGTTGTATGAATCAATCGCGTCGTTTTTCAGAGTGCTGATATTTCGTAAGAAATTTTTAAGCTGTATTGCGTCAGTCCACTGCAAGTGCGTAGACATGGGTTGTTGTTTTTACAAGCCAGTTCATGATCGTAAAAGCTGCGAACGCGCACAAATTACGATGTTCCATTATGATTTGCGCACGTTGATAGTGAATAGTGTTGCCGCATGAAATGAAAAACTTACTTTTAATCATGCTAACATCGTTTGCACCGTCACCGATCGACAGTGTGACCGCTTTTTTATTACGCTTAACGAGATCGACGACCAACGCTTTTTGTAGCGGTGTCACGCGGCAACAAATTACCGCTTTACAAACGCAACCGATTTCAAGAAATAGCTGCTCGAGATCTTCGTGTAGAGCATGAGTCTGAAAAAGTGAAAAATAAATTGAATTCAATTGAATATTAAATTAAAAAAATTAAAATTTCAATTAAATGATAACGAAACAACTAAAAAACTGTTGTATCTTTAGAAATAATCTTCTGAGAAACCGCCAACCATGCAATATAAGTTTTTCAGCTTTCTGTTACGTATAAACTAGAGTTGGCCAAACATCACAATATGCTGCGCCGATTCGCCAAAGACATGTTGGGTAAAGTAAGAAATCAATAATTTTTAAACAGTAAAAATGTCGCTAAATAATGTCAGTAGTTCCAGTAAGTAAGATATGGTTAATACTTCATGCTGCATAAACACAAATTAATAATTTCAAATTTATATAAATACAGGTATACAGTGTCAATGCTCATATAGTCACCGTACCAAGCTGTGACCGTTGATCACGAGAGCAAAGCCCTCAAGGGCATCTTCGTCCGCAGCTTCACCTAGACTTCCAGCGTGTTGATTGCTACTAAACATCACGTGCCCACCAGAGTTGGACCTAAAATAGTTAACTAAGTATGAAAACAACTGTCAACAGGATAAATATAAAGTATGCCTACTTGATCTTGAATGTAAAAGCGGATGGCTAAACAACGCAGCTACTAGCTATATATCCACGACACGTCGGATTCTTACGCGTCGACTGCTACACTGCAAAATTGACCACAAAGATGGTTAAAATTGAAAGATGCTTCATTTAGATGCGCCAAAATCCCAATCGGCTACGGAAACGAGTTATTGTCTATTGTCGGTTGTAGTTGAATCACGATTAGGATAATCGCCCTACTCAACAGTAGTGGGATAGCTAATTGAAGCCAACATCAAACAGGAGCGACTTTAGCTGTCGCCGAAACATTGTCATTGTCAGATCTCTCGACCTAAGAGACACAGGAAGAGCGTTCCAAATCACAGGTGCGAAACATTCAAAGCTGCAGTCGATATTTGATGGAACCTGCAGTTGCTGTCTGGAGAATAATCGCTCGCTGTCACATAGACAAAGTTTATCAGTTAAGTAGGAAGGTCCGTTGCCACGAAGACACTTAAAAACGAGACAAGCAATCTTAAACGTTATCCGTTGCTGTACAGGTAACTAAATATAAGAGTTAAATAATTATCCTCAGTGGTAGGTCATTCAAATTAGATAATTTGAAATTCATACTTTTCTTTATTGTGACAGTTTATTCGGTATCTAAATATTTCAAGTCGTTTCACGTTTATTCGGTTTCAACAGAGTTGGGATGTGATTTACACTTCGTGTTTATATACGTAGTAGGCAAAAATATGTAAACAACACGACACACACAGACTAAGTCCGGGCCAATAATTTAATTTGGTACCCTGAATTGAAACAGCTTACAATGCTGACCACCGTTGTGAACATAATGCAGTAGTTTCAGTATTTAAGTACTGAAGAGAAAGATTATAAGTAAGTTTTTGTGACGAGTGATCTCATTTTTATGCAAGCAGTAAGATGATACACGGTTGCCTGACTCCTAAATAGCTGCTCAGGCTAATATCAGAAAATTAAGTGTTAGGTAAGTTGGTTGATTTCAGCTGAATCTGACAGCAATGTGTGTTTTTCAGGGAAGCAATCTAGCTTTGCCAACCTACTTGTAAAATATTAGGGGGATATATTATTTCCACAAATTCTTACAATAATCAGACCGCGCACCCCCGTAGCCAAACTTTCGTGAGGAGCGCCAAATCTGGTTACATTCTAGGCACAAATTGCTACATGGCACAAAACGACTTGGAAATTAGCAGCAAAATGGCATGTCGCATTTGCAATAAAATGCACCTTTCCACTCAGAACTACCGGGTTGTTGTGTACTATTTGGTCAAAATTAGAAATATTTCTAGAAACTACAGCGGGTGAACTATGATAGGCCAGAAATTGAGAACTGGCAGCATTCCGAATCCATGGCAAAGCCAACAACATTTGCATACGCCGATCAAAGCAATCCAAGTCAATAAACGTGTGGTGCTTTTTATTGGAATTTACTTAAAAATGACGTTTGGAAATTTAGAATGGACAGATTCGGTTTAATTTTTCTCAGTGAATGTAACTTCCACCAACGTAATGTTCACTTTCATTATTACACGCCTAAAGCGTATTTAGCGCCGGAATATTTTAACAAAGAATCTTGAAAACGAAAGTTGTTGACAACGTGGAAACGCCAAAGATTAAAGGCGCATTTTCATAGCAAAATACTAATAGATTATCGCCAGTTCCGTCAAAATCGAACAGGTAAGAAAAATGTATATGGAAACTAAAATTTGACCGGAGAAACTAAACTCAACTAACAATCCGGTTCCAGTCGCGAACTCTGGTTCCGCTCCCCTATCGTTTTCAACAAACTTATTCAATTACGAAATGCAGTTTGGTCAAAGCTACAATTTTAGTACTAACGACGTCACTCCGTTTTTTTGATAATTGGTTGTTGAACTATTCGATACTTTCGCGTTTGCTGCATAGTTGGTTTCGTTGTCGTAGGCGTCGATTTGCGCTTTGATATCTTGGAGTTGTGAATAAACAGCGTCGAACGATTCACCGTCGACAACAAATATTTCGCGCATATCTTCGGTCAGCAGTCGACACGAGTAACCGATATTGATTGCGGTTTCTACAAAAAGCAAAAAAAACTTAAAACGCACGTTGAACCAACTTCTTCGTGTTCGTCAGTACCGTTTTCAATATTGTTAGGCAAAATTATTAAGATGTGAAAACAATAATGTTACGAAAAGCGGTAGTCTGTTTGCTCAAAACTAGCGTTCAACAAACTTAGATAATCCAATTTTTTTTCTTACTTGCTCATACAAGGTCATAAAACAGAGTGTAGAAAAAACTCGTTGCAGCCAAACAGTTTAACTTGGAAAACCTTAATTTATGATGAACGCTATCACCTTATTAAAAGAGAAAAGTGAAATCTTGAAGCTGGTTTAATCCCATATATCAGATAAACCAATAAAGTATAGTTAAATCAGACTACTAAAAGAATTTAATGTTCCCATGGGCATTATAATGATCTTTATGCAGTGTTGGAAAAAAACTATCTATACCGTGGCTGAATATGATGAGCAACTTATTATTTTGGTACCCACGAATGCTGACAAGCACCATTCCAAAACGAATTTCAAAGTTTAGCCACAACACACCTGTGACTATGTTCGTCGCTGTTTAGAAATTTTTAAATGAGGCGAAAACTCTGTAGTTAATATCTGATTCTCCAAGAGGCTGGGCATTATATTTTCTCGGGCTCAAGTGTCTAATAGATCATCGAAATCACTATTTTTATTCGGTGACTCTAATGACGGGTTTATTTTTTGACTTACCTTGCTTGTCACCGGTTAACACCCAAATTTTAATATTTGCTGCAGCCAAATTAGCGATTGATTCTGGAACACCATCTTGTAGTTTGTCTTCAATTGCAGTTGATCCAATAAGTGTCATTTCTTTTTCGATTTCTTCATAAATTTCGTCGAGTTTTTCTTCGCGATTGTCGAGTGCAATGCTATAAATTAGAATGGGCACTACAATTTTCCGGCCGATGATAATTTTGCGACGGTTGAGCGCGATAGAATTTGCTCCCACTTGATTCAAAAATAATGTGATCGGGCGTGGGGGTAATTTTTTGACGTTCAAAACCACTCGAAAATTCTAGAAGCAACACTCAACTGTCTTTTACACACCATCCACTTTACATTATTTCATCCAAAAATAATATGGTACATGCATACCAATCGCCCGTGTACATGGTTGGTAACGTGGTCCGGCGGGGGGGGTAAAATTCTAAATTAAAAAAAAACAATAATTTCGTGTCAATGTGGCCGAAATGCAGTGCCACAATGTAATATGCCACAATATGAACTAAAGGCGCGAAATTTCATCGAAATACCGCCACATGGCCGATTTTTCGAAATTTTTGGTAGTGGTCGGGGTGGTGGTAAAAGCCTGAGATCAACAGGTCGGCCGTGAGATAGAGCTTTGATCGTTTCACCATTCTCTTCTTCATGGAAATGAACCATAACAGACAAATTAACAGACTTGTACTCACTCAACCATGCCCCAAACTAGCAATGGTCGGGGGGGGGGTTAATCAAATGTGCTAAAATCGATCTTTTAATCCTGGTGACGAGATAAGTAACAAGAAGTCCGTGGGTTAATTTTTTTTCAACAGGTACCCAGGGGATAACTATGATGTATGAATAACGTTTATGTACCGTGCATAAGTAACGAGTAATGACCAAAAAGAATTTGGTCGGGGGGGGGGGTAAATGGGGTTCATTCCATGTCGGCCTCCCCCACTCTCCAGGATTGGTGTAGATTCGAAATTTGTGTAGCTAAAAACAAAGTGTAGACCTGACTAATTCTGCACAAAAAAGAATTACGGCCATAATTTCTAACATCGAGCCGCTGCATTACCCGGAAAAAACAGGTCGTACAATTAGTCATTGCGGTTTTTGTCAATTCGGGACCTATGTGGATGTCCAGCCCCTTATGGCGGGGGTGAGGCCAAAATTTTTTGTTGTTTAAAATAGCTAAGTAATGAGGCTTCCTGGCGAAAATAACATTTTTGCCAGTTTCCCGCCCGTTTCTGTGCTACAGACCAAAATATCCACTTTTACCCCCCCCCCGACAAAAAGGTCATCGTAGCGTGAAATGACCCCCAATTACATCAATATTGCTTGTAATCATTATGTGGCCATCCATATACGGTTATTTAACAGAAAGTTTAAGAGCTACCTTGCTTCGTGATGCCGTTTGGCCCATTCTTTGTAATCATTAGGCGATATTTCTTTATACGCTAGACAAAGTGTTCGTAGCCCGTCGCCAGCAAATTTATCCAAATACGTTTGAGTTACCGAACGGATATTCGGGTCGCCTTTTGAAATTCGTTCAAAGATCATTGTATCCGCGCCTGAAATAGTAAGAAAACATAAGCTATAATTTTAAATAAAGTTCAAAAGCCGAACTATATCTGTTTAGGAAAGATAAACCACAAAAGGCAATACAACAGTGGTATTAAACATTATGTCACCAACATTACTTTAAATTCTGAATGCAACTTCCTAGTTTTCTCAAACAAAACCAGAAACCCGAGTACAGCAGGTGCCGCTGAAATATTTAGCCTATACAGTATCAAATCTGCGTCATGTGCAGGATTTAGGTAGTCATTTTTGGACGGACGTGCCTTTGGAATATTTTAGTATTGGATGTGTCCCAGGAAAACAGGAGGCAGCTACTAATCTGGGTCGTCGAGTACGGAAAAATATATTTCTCAAATAATAAGAATATAAAATATGTATAAAAAGCCGGCACTATCAAAACTGCAAGATGTATTATACGTACAAATGGAGCACACTACCGAATAAACTGTGAAGGAAATATCTCAAACGAACAGCCTCCATTTCCAGCGACGACTGTGGCGACATATCAAACTGTTACAAATTCCTATTCACGCTTGACGACAAAAACGCTCAATTAAAAATTACAAATATTTTTATTTATATTATGGTATAAGTTGCATTTTGAACAACAGCGAAGAAAATGAATATACAACCCACCTTTGCAAAAAAGAAATATTTTGCCGTCGCGTTGCAGCAAAACGGACATACGCTTCCGAACATTATTAAAATCCAAAATGCACAACAGCTCGTACACTTCTTCTTTACCGTTTACTTCGATCGTTATCGAATTAGGCGTACGAGCTTTGAACACGTAGCCGAATGCACGAGCCGCTGAAAAGTTAAATCGTAATCGTATAAATATTGGCAACTCAATTCACATGTTGGCTAACTAATTTCAAGTGACGTTACCTTACACAGTAAAAAACGAACAGCTTAGAACGACGTTGTGTTTGATGGCGTGATCCCACAGAAGCGTAGGAATGGCTCAAACCCTATCATGTTGATCAAAACTTAGGCGCATTGGTCTTTCCCACCAAAAGTTGACAGTATTTTGCGCCAAAAATGTCACTGAAACCGCAACTTGTTTATATGCCAGAGTTGAAATATGTCCAGGTAGTGTAACAGACACAACAGCAATACCGATCAAATTCGGTACTAAATGTGACAATATTTTGTTCCGCATTTGGTGGTTACAAACCGTTTAATTAATATGACTGATATTGTTACATGTAAAGTGTTTTCCTTCTTTATACATGAAGATCGTATATATGTAATACATATGCAACTTCAATAATTGCATATTTTTCGAACTACATTTATGCTACCATATACGTGAGACAAAATTAATATCAAAGGGGAAGAGGAGCTGACCTCCCATGGCCGGACGATGACCCCTATTAATTGACCACCTCCCTGTCGAAAGTTTGATGCCTTAAATTTTTGATTTTCACCCTAAACATTTTTCTCCGGTCAACGTAAGTTGCTATTTTAGCTGACGTTTTGAGCCCATCTCAGTCATAGAAAGCAGCCAAATTTACATGTCGCGAATGCCAACATCCTACTCGTCCCGACACTGAACTCCACGTTGACGACAAAATGTTTGATATTGTGGACAGGTTCACATATCTTGGAGACATAGTCGACTGCACGGCCGATGTTAAGCGAGCAGCCAAGGCTCGAAGTCAGGCAGCTTGGATGAAACGGAAAGAGCTCGCAACTTGCTAACGGACAAGCGACATCCGGCCAAAATACGCGGAAAGGTATACCATGCGTGTATCCGGCCAGTGCTTGCCTATGCCTCCGAAAGTTGGGCACTCACGAAGGAAGCTGCCGCTCCCCTACTCACAACCGACAAAAAGATGATGCGGTGGATGACCGGTGTGCGATGGGAAGACAGGAAACCCAGTGAGGAGGTTGCAGCTACCCTCGGCCTTATGTCGCTGGAAACAGAGCTGCAAATTCGAAGGCTACGGTGGCACGGTCACGTGCAGCGGAAGACGAGTGGAATAACGAAAATAGTCGCAGGTGTCAAATTCCGAGGGATAGCACCACGTGGAAGACCCAAGAAACAGTGTGAAGAGATAGTGGAAGAAGATATGCGATTGATGGGTCTGTGAAAAAAGGACACTCAACACAGGGATAAATGGAGAAGAGCCCTGAAATCATGGTACAATCGAACCCGTTGCGCAGGCGACGGAACCAATCGACTTTTATAGGATGTGGTGGTGGTCAGTCATAGAAAGCAGAATACTCAGACATGAATATAAGACGTCACATATGTAAATCTATACATAATACTCACATGCTCATAGAGAATTACCCCTAAGCCGCCTCTACTCGCCCCAATCTCCCACCCCGACCGTGCCGAACTAGTATGTGCCAAAGGGGCAGCACCCACACCCTAAGCCGACAGCTGACCCCCGATAATTGTCCAGAAATGGGAAATCCGTGTGCAAAAATCTCGAGATGAGGTTATGAATTCGCACCGGGCCCCTGCAATAAACTCCGGAACAATACCCTTTTTGGAAGTTTAGAACCATATTGAAACCAGTTATAAAACAGCTTCATCAAAACATACATGACTAATGCTTCATTTACCAGGATTTTTCGTCTGTTCTCGCATTAAACTAAATCCTTACTCTTAATATATTAAAAAATTTCAATGGCTTAGAATGTATAAACATAATTTCGTCAAATACAATAGCGTCAAACGTTTGGATAATGATTCATTTTCGTGCACAGAATATTGACATCTTATGTATATTTATATTTGGTTAAAAATTTTTGCTAAACAGTACCGGACGTAAGAGCTTCTTCGTCTGGAGACTGGGCTTGATATTCGAGATTTCCGTCCTTGTAGTCCGGAATTACAGTATGGCACAATGCAATGAGACGCCAAAACAAGTCGACCTGAAATACACAGAACAAAAGATAAGTGAAAACCTTATGGTCTATTTACTGCATAAAATTATCAAGCTAAGTGGCGTAATACAAGCACGTAAAACTATGCACATGGTGACAAATAAACAAAATTTTTTTACAAGGTTACATTTATACACAAACAAAGATATTGCAATTTCTGGACAGATTACTAGCATTAAAACGCTCATTGAGCGGCGGCCTACCCCGTCCGGCACTAAAGAACAGTAGCACCTGCAACGAGCAGCAAGAACCAAATTACATCAGTTAATGTAGCGCCATAACTACACGCCGTACCAGTACCGTCATAGACAGTGCGACACCGAGCGGCTGCCTAGACCGCTTTGAGACGCCGCGTGACAAACGCCGTCAATTCGAGCGTAAACATAATTCTACTAATCTAAAGCTAATCAGAGTGTGAACAAACCCTAAAGAGGCCGCGTAATGGCTCTCCAACTCTAACGTATGATACTGATGTCGAACCATTTGTCACAACATCATTAAGCTGTGCCGAGTAACCCAAGTAACCTTAATTTATAAGATGCAGTAGAAATTGACCCAACAAACTCCTAAGTAAATATTTCTAAAGCAGGATATGGAAAAATGTAGGCACACACATAGCTAGTGTTCCTATATTCAGTGAGTCTTTGGAAACAGCATTTTTTTAAATATTGTCACAATATACTGACCTATACTATTTGCTTAGTACATAATAAAAATAGCGTTACCTCTGTATTGCCCGATCTGACTTTATCCACCAACTTCTGGTCGAACCATTCGAATTTCGGTTCCGCCCATTTATTCCACGACTGAAGATCAATTGGTCGCATTGACTGTAAATATTAAAAATATTTTTCTACAACGGATTTTATATTATCATTATCTATATTTAAAATAACAATATGAACGATACATAGAACTGTGATATCCTATATTCCTGTTTTCGGTTTTGATTTCTGAACGTATTTGTATATACACTATTTATGTACAATTTAACTCATTTGTTTTTCGCTTCCCATTTTAAAACCCATGTAGGCCAAGCCTAACGAATGCAACCACCATAATAATGCGTTATATGCAGTGGTATATAGCTTTACTCGTTTTACGAAATCAACTACAGTATTTAAATTGGTTATGAATATATGGTCGTTTTGGTGTACTTATGGTCCATTTTTCGAGACCTATTTTAAAATCTATGTAGGCTAAACTTAAAACATATAACCAGCATAATAATGCATTATATGCAGCTGCATAAATGTAAACTCATTTTAAAAATGGATCCAATATTTAAATTGTTTATGGGTTGGTTAATTGCCGGTCTTGACGGTACATTTAAACCCCCAATCCTTTTAAAATACTAAACTACGAGTTTATATGATGGCCTGTGCAATAGTATTGGTCAGCTATATAGACCTTTAATGGCAAAAAATGTCACAATCTACGCACAAATTAATCATCAGAACAAGATAATATTTTTATAAATTATTTTGAGAATTTTAATCAACTGCTTACCGCAGCCGGGTTTTCAATATTGTTGCCCTTCGAGTCCGTTACGTATCCATACAGTTCTTTTGCTATTGAACACTTGTTGAACGTCATGATATTCTAAAATTAATGAATCTATTTAACAGTAATCAAGACAATGAAATAAATTATTAAATATTGCGTTATATAAATAAAATAAGTAACTCACAAGCGAGGGTGAAATGGAGCAAGTGTGATTTCATCAAGTGGTAATTTTATGAATCACCTTATGTTTGTAGTATAAACTACACTAAAACCTCTTTAACCGTGAATCAATTGGAAACAATAAACCCTCGCTGACCCTAAACACATCAAAAACAAATGAATACGCACAGTTTTCATGCTAGTCCCCATATAACCAAACCAATATATCTGCCGTACCAAAAAACTTTGTACAGACCGGTCTTAATGCCCTACAAGTAATACATAACTGATATGGGATGCGAAAGACTGCTACTCGCATGGCATAATTCGAAAAAGAACCCTTAAAAACTTGTTTTCCCATTTTGACCCTCAAGATAGGGTAGGAGTTGTTCGCGTTCAAGGAAAGGATACTTCCTCATCAAGTTTTCTAGCTATCGAGCAAAAAAATTTATCGAAATTCATCCATCCGACCATGAGGTACTAGCCTGTCCAAAGCCCTCCGAAAAGTGGGGGAATTCGCCTGCCATGTTAATTCTCGGGCGAAAATTGAAAGTGGGGGATAAATTTTGCTTAAAAATAGTAAAGATTTCCATATTTTCATGCATTTTTACTACCGTGAATGTATTTTCATGGTAAAAAACGATATTTTAGCATTATAAGTAGTGGTAATTAATGTTTAAAAACTATTTGCAAACAAAAAACAAAAATTTTCAGACATAACAAATTTATGAAATTAGTTGAACATGGGGAGTTTCGGCCGTGTGGGGGGAACGGACATGGGAAAGTTGGAAATGGGGGCCCACTGTGCACAGGCCAGAGGTATGAATGACAGAAACATTCAAAAAGAAATTTTCACGATTTTGCCCCTACCGCCCTCAGTGGATACTCCCCTCGCTTTGTTTCAATAAGATAAATGAATAAAAAAGTAAACCTGATTGTAGCTGATATGCGAATCATGTAGGCGATTAACAGCGATATCCGGAAAATAAAGCTGTTAGCGTATCGACTATGCATGGTATCACAACACTGCTGACTAGACTATCCATTGTCAAAATACAGTACACGTTAGAAATAATAATCGCCCTACGAGAAAGAAAGCACCGATGAAACACTGAATGAGCAATGCTACAACATGTTTCGATTATCGAATGAGTAGCCATACTTTGGATGACACAGCAATGCATTAAATTAAATTTTGGATTAAATTTTCCTCTTTCGCTATTCGTAGCTACTTCACTACTACAGCAAGTCCCATTGAGCTAAATTTATACGCACCATACTACGATAAAAATTACCTGAGTCAGCGTTCCCGTCTTATCGGAGAATATATATTGTATTTGACCGAGTTCTTCATTTAGTGTTGTTGTGCGCGATCGTGCCGCTGTATCGCTGTGCTCGTGATACATGTCTTTATCCCAGTTAATCCACCAGGAATGCGCAAAACGAATGATTTCAACACTGAAAAAAAATTTTACGCTATTGGAAATTAATTATAAATGTGAAATATTAAAAGACACGAAAAACATCTTTACACAACAGTACTAATCGCTCTCATCGCGGCCGTATTTAGAATGCACTTTACATACCTATGACAGCTATTAACACGTACACACTGTTCACTGTGCCATTTATTTGGTGCACATTTGCAACTTTCGAAGCTCGCAGTATTACCTGACAGTAGGTACATTTACACCATATCAAAAAATTAGTAATCTATGATCTTAAGGAAATTGTATGCACATGATCTTCCCCCTGCTGCTCTGTCGCAAAATTACATGTAGTAACTTTTGGTTGATTATTTGATCATAACTTTTGAACCCTTAGATGGATTATTTTCAGAGGTTAGTTTTAATTTTTTTGCAAACTTTAAGTCCAAACGAAACATTATTCCGAACCGCGACATCGCTTCCAGTATCTCCAGTTACGTAATGGGTATAATATTGACATGCAAATTGACCAAGGCATTCCTCCAAACCTGATCAAAGTCCAAATACGATAAAATGACAAGAATTATATGCTATAGAATAACAACTTTAATCAACTTAACGTATTCGTACATGTCACAAGGACTTTTGATGGACAATGCATACATACGTAATTTAAAGGCAGGCTCGGCGCAAAATGACAACTTATAACTGAAATCACGTTCGCTCTGTCGTACCCTCGCATGCGAGATAGTAGTCCCAAAGAATATCGCCACAGACAACATACTTAATTTTATAAAAACAATGATCAATATATTCTCGTAGCACGGGCCAGGTAGTACTATTATTGCCTTTCGAGCGAGCGAATATCGTGCAAGCAATGGCATGTTTCCACCAGAGAGCCAACACTGGTTATTTCAGGAGCATATTGTATATACCGTGTTTTGATGTTGACTAACCTAACATAAAGCGAAATAGGCACAACCGTGTTGAGTAAAATAGCATAAGAGAAGAATATCAAAAAGGCAACGAATGCTATTTTCCCATTTGAACTGTCGATGTTATCCATAATACTATCCCTAGGCAGATAGCCGGTGAAAAATTGACCAGTTTCTTTTTCCCATATTCCGCTCAAAATTGTACAAATGAGGCACATCGATAGAAGAAATATCACAATCTAAAAAGCAAAAGAAATGTGATATTTTTACAGTTAAAGAACATGTCAATAGGTATTAACAATCGTCGTTTGTTATTCGCCACAAAAACATAATCTATGCACTGTCGACAGTAACGCGTGAGTAAATTTGAGATGCGCACGCCGAGGATGCACTTTTGTCACTCAGGTCATGATCTCAAAACCGATATCCGTGGGGAAACCGAGATTTTGCCTTAATGTATGGGACATGAATTGCGATGCAGGAACACACAGCACCCGTTCCGGTTGGTTGACTGACCGCTTTAGCTCAGTAGCACTATCACAATCGCGTTTTTGATCTAGCACATTTAAACAGTCATAAACAGAGCACACAACTTTACGATTGAGCATACCATTTAATGAACGTGTTCAAATGTCAATATATCGGCAAATGCCCGTCTTCGCAAATTGAGCGCTTAAATTATAGAGTTCATTGTAGCGCTCGCTAAACTCCAAATAATACCGATGGCAGAAATGTGAACGTAAATTTTTGCACGATCCAGTTTGTGATTTTGACAAAACAACAATCGTGGTGTACGAATCAACTTATTACTTACATATAACTTACTTGAGTTTTCAAACTATGTTATCTTACAATTTATAAAAAAAGTTAAACCCTTTGGCACCTCAGTGAATACTAGCGTCGAATTATACAACATGTTTTCTCTAAGGTGTCTGGTCTCTCCACAAGACCAAAATTTTATGAGAGGAGATTTGAACCGGGGGCCACAGCTCCTACGTGGGGGAACCCAGATATACATGGGGCATCCCCCCTTGGTTTCCTTGGCGAAAAGCCGCCCCCTGGTCAACTAGAGGTTTTGTAATTGATATAGTGTTTTTCATACCTGTACAAACTATATTCCGTTGTTTGTGTTGCATAAATAATATTTTCCCACTGAAAATACGCATATCTAGTGTCCCCACTTCATTTTAATTCGGAATTTGTCTCATCAATAGCCGAAATATGCAACGTATAGTATTGAGTTCTGTTAAAATCAATTTTTTGTAAGAAGAATATTTTTTGATGTTGCCCATCAAAATACATGTGGTGGTTTACCTGGGAAAGCCAAAGTTTACCTGAAAACATGACATGGGAGAACAGCAACATCCTGGTGGGGGCTCGAAAATTTTGGGCTGCCCCCATATAGATTACAAGCGTGCTTCTTGCTTGTCGGCGGTGAACAGCAGTATTATATGGTTAAGCCATTAAATACGCAGATGTGCTGGCTTTGGACCAACGACATGCTTTAGTGACATGAGTTAGTTTTGTTCTACAAAGGCACGTGGCATTGAAGCTATTTGGCTACGGTTTTGATCACTGCGGAAAGAAATAAATGGTTTTATGATTTACATTTTTGAAAATGTTACGCTTACTAAACCCCAGAGCTTCTTATTTACAGTGCGTTAAAGACCTCAATGCTAATACCACTATGCAAACAGCTTACACCAATGATAAGAACGTTTAAAAATCGATCGAGACTCGTTCGTTTGAACTTTGTTTTCCCGGAATTCTGCATTAGCTTCGTGTCGCGCCCGGCGAAAATCACAACCTGAAAAATGTGCCACAATATTAACCATTTACTGTAATTGATAGAAGATTAAAAAGTACAAGAAAGTGAATGCTACAAAGCATAGTATAATATAAGATGAATTTGCTGAGTAAAAATATACCCTTCGGTCTATATATTGAACTCGCTTGCGCACAAAACCAAAATATCCAGCGTTTCCAAGCGCCTGGAATGGTATTTTTGGTAACCCTTGGCTAGTGCCGCCAGGCTGGTACATTGATAATTTTTTTTACAAAAATCCCTTATTGAGGTTAAAAAATTGATTAACTTATGTAAAAAATTTGGTTAAAAATTATTTTTAACTCGAAAAAGACGTTTTTGGTAAATTTCTGAAGCCATTTATTAATAAGTTAGCATTCTTCGCTAAGAACATATTTTGAAAATTTTTAAATTTTAACATCTGGAGGGGTAAGGAAGTTCATGGCCGCTTGAAAGTTCCAAACTAGACCCCTCTCTGTTCATGACCCCTCGCAAAAATTTCAGCGAATACAAAAGCCAGAATATAGGTTATCACAAAGAATGCATATAGCTACATTGCAGCACACGTTCTAGAATTCATATCAAAAGATAAACTGCAATTTATGCACGACATGGCGCTATTTGGTATTGCGAAAGACACAACCATGAAGTATTTTTTCACTGTCCAGCATAAAAACATGTTTGGCCAAGCTACGGAATATTTTTTAAAATGTCAACTAAAATTTAGTCCAAATAATCTGTAATTTTTCACAAAGATAAACCGTAATTCACGCACGCCGTAGCACCACTTAGTATTGCGAAGGACACAGCCACGAAGAAGCATTTTTTCATTGTCCAACGCAAACACTTCGTCGTCGGGATTGACAAGTTTGCCGTCAAACGAATTGAGTCGATTGTTTGGTGGTTCGCAAATAATTTCACCTGTAAAAATTATTATTGCATCATAAAGACTAAACGCTAAGTTAGCTGACTGATTCAAGCCATCATTAAAACTATACCACCTTTAAAATGGCCCTTTGCTAGCACACAATACAGTTTATATTCAGCGGTAATGTCAAAATGCACGTGAGTTTAATACGTATGGTGAGCTTAACGTTAAACGGAGCAACAATAGCGGGAAAACAACCAGTTAGTATCCTATATTATGATACAACATATTCAACATGATTACACGAAGTACCTAATATTGTACACTGGGCTCTCCATTCGCTGAAAAATCTGCCAGGGGCATTTTTCCAATAGAAAAACGGTTAAAAATCGTATCAGAAACACTGCCAAAATGGTTTTGATGGAGAGAAAAAGGTATTTTGAAGCAAATTTTGACAAAATTTGCGAAAGTTTTGGCTTCAGAACGGAATTTTAGTACAAATTTTGATGAAATTTTATGTACTTTGGACCGATTGGAAACAAAAACATTTTCGAAGAGGCGCTGTACTGGGGGAGCCCAAAAGTTTGGCACGGGCATGACCCAGAGGACACCTGTTCTGAACCAGGGGGAACCGAAAAACCAGTGCCCCACCCCCCCCCAATTTGGAGAGCCCAGATACACGCAGTCACAATGTACATGGTGACAATATTAGAACACATTAAAACATGTTATGTGCTGCATTGTGCAGTCACGGACAAATGCAAGCGAAGAAGCAGGCGGAAGAAAACGATGACTGATGCAATTTCGTCTGTCTGAATACATTTTTTTGAGCACTTACATCTGTTGGTGCCTGTAACATAATAATATTAGCACAATGTGGCAAAAAACACTACTCAATTGTAACTGTTTTCGTCTGCAACTAATATGCCTGTTCTGTATTCGTTGTAATCACAAATTCAACACGATAATAAAAGCTTTTCAGAACAGTTGGAACTTCATTCACTTTATTTATATACCGAATTCCATAAATCAAACTTGTCAAATTATTAATACTCTTTTCTGTGATATTAATGAGCAAATAAGTGAAGATTCGTTTCCATTAAATCAAAACACTCAAGTTAGAGAATAAATTACATGATAAACGACTGAGTCTACAAACATTCGCACTGTAATTTGCCATCAAGCGATAGAATAAAACATTATTAATTCTATATATTGCCGCGTTATGCCTTTAGTATCTATCGCATAGACTGACTTTTGAACTGGCTAATTTTCTTTATATCGTCACCCATGCTGGACGTCACTGGTAATGCTTGTTTGGCCTTTAGATTAGTTTCTCTGAAATAAATACGAAGATACTGCGTTTGTACGAATGGTTACATATCAAGTCGTTAATACAATTTTCAAATTTGTCACAAAACATAAATTATAGCCAACAGATTGTGTACCTACTAGTACATCTCGTTGTCAGAGTAGAAACTGAGCTAACAACAATAAGGCATAATATGTCATACGTATACTAATTAGCAGCTTCTTAAGTTATAGGGAGGCAACAAAGCGAAACCAAAAGTATTGCGCAGGCACTAACGAAATGCATTATCGTTCTCACGAAAAAGCTTCCGACGCTAAGACTTTCTGGTCCTCCCTCCTTTTGCCGCCATAGAAATCTGCAAAAGGTGTCAATAAATCGTTTTCTAAAACTATCGCAACAACGAGTCGATAATAAATTACATTTCAAATGCATCAATTCCGTTAGTACCCAACAGCGAAAAGAACATTAGATCTGAAACATTAGTGCATTACACCCATATTCGTCGTCCGCCATTGCCGTTCACAACCTCATCCCTTGGCTACATAGCTTGCCTTCTAAGTTAGAGTACAGTTCTCAGCTTTACACTTAATAATACGAAGGTTCGGCTTCGGATTTAAGTTGAAGATGGTCGTACAAATCCCGCATAGCTTTCATGTTATGATTATGATGGTTTGACATTATACGCGCTATTTTTCGCACCCGTGATTAATGTATTCCGTTATGGTTTAAAGAGCAGAATTTTATTAATATTTCGATTCCGAAGATGGTTTAGGTATTACTCCGACCAAGCGTATCACTTACTGCATCCATGAAAAAATGAACCTGAAATAAAGCAGACGACTACATTATTTTAAGCCATAGTTAAGAAAACTACATTGATTGCTATACTACACAAATCAAATCCTAGATTCATGTATGTGTAGCACCGATATTTTAGAGGTAGTCACAATTAAAAAATGATTCCTCAGTCAACGACACAACAAATACAATGAAAAACGCGAATTTGTCTGTAACGGATTACAACGTTTTGTTAACACACGCTCACCCGTCTAACTCCGCTGTTTCTATGTAGCATAAGCCATGAGGTTCGCTAGAGCTCAGCAGCAACAAGTCAGCCTAAAACAAAAAGTAACAAAGGTCCAAGATTCTATAGAAATACAGTGCAGACCGTTCACACTGCAACAAAAAAGTTCGAAGTAATTCATTGCACAGTTTCCAGATACCCACAACGACCAGTTATAAAACAACTGCTTTACACAAAACACTCGCAAGAAAAAATAATCTAATATTGTTAGACAAATAAAACTGTTATGTGTAATATTGTACAAAAATATAGCAAGGATCATACTGTAATTAATAACAATGTTATAAGACATATAAGCCATAGATGCCAACAAAGGTGTTATCCTCCCTAAAGAGCTCCTCTTAGCGATATTTTGCCCCATCCCCACCACACCCATCCCGCGCTTCGAAGGCGCTGCGGAAAATTTTTATCAGTTATGAGCAAAATTACAAATTTGAGAAAAATGGGGAAAAGTTAAAATATGTTAAGGAAAAACTAGGCAGAATCACCGAGCTGTCGGAACCAGCCAATCCAAAAAAGAAATTGATTATGATTTTACCGCAAGTTCTAAAACTAAAACATAGTTAACCATTAACGAGTTCTTATGTATTTGACGTACGATGCGACAATATGTGCTCGATTTTATTAATCGGATACATTTTATCTTTTATAAATAATATCGTGTATAATATTTTCTTCGTAATTATAATTATTGTCAAATAATAAATTACAATTCAAGGATAAAATTTTATTTAAATAAACCTTTTACGACTCCGCGTAAATGATAATGGTTCACACTGTTCCATAAACGCACACCTAGATATACAGTGCTCACCAAAAATGAACGCCGCTGCTCACTCGCGGCACGTTTTAAAGCAGTTAGTTCGAACATAGAATTTTATTTATGTTAATTACTCCGAAAACTTCGAGTAGGGCTATGGTATACTCAAAATGCAATAATCATTCCTAGCGCAAGCCGTATACTATACTGATCGGCACTGGTTGCAATAAACCTGTACTGTAACCCACTAACAGTGAAGAACTAGATATACCGTTATCGGTAGCCTAAGACTTAGCCTAAGTTTCATATTTTTATTAGGCTTACACTAAGCCTAAAACTAAGTGGGGGTTGCCGTTTCCCGAGCTACCTCTCTAGACTGTTCTTTCTTCTAAATATATACATTATTCATCGTTGATTACTGTAGAGGTATATAGCACACGAGTGCCGCAATGATAACCATAGAAAATTGATCCTTACCGCAACAAAATGATCGTTTTCCATTCGAATCACATCGCCAACTTTAACGTGTTGCCATTTTTCTTCGACTAATTTTCCGCCGCGCACAACGTACGACTTTCGATTGTTTACCTGACGGTCGCTCCGATGCCGTTGCTAAAATTTATATATATTAATATTTTAGTCAGATATTCCAACCAAGACTCGCTTTTAATAAAATACTGCTGAAAAGTAGCAGATTGTTAAATGTTGCTATAGTTAAATAAAATTTTCGAATTTAAAAATACTTACAATACATAACATCTTATATAATGCTAATTTAGTAATTTAACCATTTTTCAGCCAAAGCGCTTTTTAATACCGTTCCGCCTGTGCCTTTATGGTACAAACAGGACATTTCATTATTTTTCTGGCGTGCAATATTTAAAAGTGTGTTTCAATTTCAAATGTTCACAAGTTTATAAATATAATACAGGTTAGGTCAACAACTTCATTTGTTGCGGTACATTTACAAATTCAGTTATCCAATATTCTTTAAGTGCGTTGTATAATACTATGTCCTGATATATGAGCTCACTTAAATACAAATATGAATACGTATGTTTCATACAACAAATAATTCTTGTGAAATCCTTTCATTAAAATTGTGAAATACAACAATGAATTATTATTGTTCTATTATATATTCATTGGTGTTCGTACAACTAAAAGTCTGGTACCGAGACTGGTTTGACCCAAATTTTGACATTTGGTATTATACAAAAATACATAATGACGTATAATCAGCCACTGAGCATAATGTGCCGTACTAGAATATTTCAGTATGTGAACCATGGCTAAAACTTGCATTATATTACCACAAATCCATTTTGTGCAGTGTTCTGTGTATTTCATATGACCTATAGCCATTTTAATAAGCTTGTAGGACAGGATATGAAAGTTATCAAAGATTATAATACGTCGTACAATTTCTGTAGAACATATTTGGCCAATGCTACACATTACGTATCTGTGCAAAGCGTATATATATATAATTCATAGCGGTATTACAACCAGAATATTATTATAGTACGAAAATGCTTCGCAATACCGTGGATGCATGATAAGCCTCAAGTTTATATTATTGAAAGTTGCGTAGATTAAAATTTAGAACATAATTTTGGACAGTTCACTTAGTTTACAACAAAATATTATGTACTTTGCGCTACAATTTTTGTAAAACCTATACTTGTAATACGAATGTATATATTACACAAAGTTTTATAATATTGTAATAGGTATAGGTTAAAACTCAGATGTCACAAAATTTGTTCATTAAAATGTTGAGCATAGAAATTTTAATTTTGCGAACGATGACAAAGTATCAAATCAAAAACAAATTCAATCCAAAGCGTAAAAACTAATACATCCTCTACTATTGCTAAGTAATGGAACAAACAAAAAGGTATCAGGACTTACACACTAAGTGGATGGCTGGAATATACTAAATAATGTCAAATAGCAAAAAAACTTTAATTCTAATGATCAAATAATGTAAATAAGAAACAACAATATACATGTGAACATGTGCGCAAGCGGCGTCGTGCATCAGGATAAAAAAAGAGAAACAAGGACACATAATCAAAACGATAAGTGTCTTAAAATCCTGCGCTAAACTACTGGTTATATCGAATAAAAGCATAGCAAAGAATAGCTAAAAAGTCAACGCAACCGGAAAATGTTTTTTGCAGTGCCTGCGTCAACTACAAGCTTAGTGGGCAGTTACTTTGGTGGAGCTACTCATTAACTAAGAAGAACGACCAATGTTAAACTAATACAATATGCATCGCAAAACACTAACTGAAGTATATATTTCGGAATTATACAAACTAGAGATATTGAAAATCCAGGATTTCAAGTAACGACTCGACCCTGGATGTTAAGCAGGCTGGCCTCTCGGTGATAAACAGGCTCACTTCCCACAATGACGAGCCAGGTTCAGCTCTGATCTTAAAGCCTCTTCGCAATAAAAAGTTCGATTCCTGATATTAGAAAGAACATATACAAAGCAACAAAAGAGTCATAATACAGTGCTTTTGGAGCTTTTAATAGCCGAACAGAGAAAATGTGCTTCCTGTTGGCAGTTTATTGTACTATACATCAGTTGTTGTGATGTTTGTTGTTTAAGAAAAAAAGCAGTTGACTCGGCTCTAAAACACAGATGTTGGTATCTGGCTAGGCTCTAGGAGAGGAAATTCTCACCAGTACTAGAAGCACTAAAATAGAAAATATAGTAACACTTATACGACTTTGATTTTCAGTTATGGCTGGGATACCGCTTAGGTTTTCAGTTATGGTGGCATACCGCTTGGGTTTTCAGTTATTGGTGGGAAACCATAAGACCATGCACCCATCAGTAATAGTACGATAGCAGCGTCTGCATCTACCGATGATCAAAGCCACTATGATAATACCTTTGCAAATGCAACCATTACACTGTTGCTAATTACATGTAGATTCTACGGTAAGCACACATGTAGAGAAAACGTCTACACTAACCCACCATGACTAATTATTGTTTATAAAAAATTGAATCTTAGGGGTGTGATTGTGTTCGTGACAGCCCGAGGACTTAGTCTTATGAGTAGTCTACTTTTTACATAAAATACAGAGCTTAAACTAAAGGCATAGCATGCTTACTTCTATTGAGCTGATGTAGAGGCTTTCTCTGCAGGACTGCCGATTGACAGGCGCAGTATCCGATGCACAAATTTGATTGAACCAACATGATTATTTGTTTAACATGATGATCCACTTAATGTCAAACGATAATGAACACCCTATGAATCTGCTACCTATATAATAACGACACAAATCAAAAACTATTCTATAATTAAAGTAGCTCTTGTTGAAAGCTATATTTTTATCATGTATTCCTAATCCAACGGACCCGTCAGGAGTAGAGTACTTAACGGTTTCCTGTCACAGTCATTAAGCCACCATTATGACCAATTCCATATATACCATTAAAACTATTGAATCGTGTTTTCATGCAAATGTTTTCTCGTATGATATATAAACAGAGCTAAATACTGACACAGGAAGATAGTCGCAAAACAAAACAGCGTCGAATCCCACCATATAGGAACCGGACAAATAAAATTCAGTAATACTGGAGATACAACTAAAATCAAAGAAATCCAACTAAGTAAGAAAGCAAATAAACCAGATACAAAACTGAGCTTTCATTCACAAACGAACGAGAGTCGATTAAAATAAAATTGAAATTGTGTTTGTCGATTTTAATAAAACCTGGAAAAGTCGAAGTCAATCCGTTCAGAAGTCAATATCTTAATAGAGTTATTGCGTAGTAGTTGAGCGACATAATTAGCTACTATACTCACAAGACTTGGCGACATACTGTTATGTATCCAAATTAATTTAAAGTGTAACTGTAAACTTCAGGGATCATGCCAAGTTCCCGGCCCTGTCCACAACTGGTGTAGAACTTGACTCGGGCCGGGTATGGGCACGATTCTTGAGCCGGTGGGTAGCTAGTACCCGTATGCATATAATCCTGAAAGTACACCAGTCAGCACTGTTGGCGATATGACTAGGTGGTTCCGTCTGGTTAGCGGCATCAAACCCCGATGAATCCGTTTAGTAATCCATGTCCTGACACCTCGATAGATGTTCTGCTCAGCTACCGCTGTCGCAATTATATACCAGGTTGTTCCCTTTAGTGGCCACTTTGTTGTTTCCTTTATTAGGAAGTGGCCCTATATAATAGAAATGACTAAATTGATCCCGTTTCTGAGCGCCGCTCGAAGCATTGATGAATTCGTTTCGTTCAGTGGCCGCCATACAAAAGGATACGTTTTAACGGGCATTAGTCCAAAACTAAGCAACTTATCGAATCAGCTCTCTGGCCAACTTCAAAATATACTTAAGCGGAAAACCATTCGTATATGGATGCTAGTTGGGCGGTAGGGGGTGAGTGATTAAAGTGGGTTCGGTTTCTTCTTCGTGTAGCCGGGGCACGGGATGCTAATGGCAGAGAATACAAGACCAGTTTAAAATAGACAATGATGGACATCCAAGAATCCCGATATGGGTTGAATCTTTACTGGCGCCGCGGGCCTGAAAAAGTTCTCCGAGCCCGCGGGTATGGACGTTGTGGACAAGCCTCCAAGTTTCGCGGTTACCCGTTTGCTAAAAAATTTTTGCACGCGCACACCTCTGGATTATCGCAACCGATACACCAGCCTCAGTGGCGGATCCATAAATTACAGGTGGTAGGAGGTTTTTCTAACATTTCTCCGGCACAAGAGAGGCGGTTTGTTACAGAAATTTATTGGACACTATTTCAGTAGTTTTTTTAATTGCCTTCCACATGTTTCACGTTAGTGTGGCATATCTGTATTCACTCTGTACGAGGCGACCGCCCTCCAGCCCCAGTCTGCTTAATCAGTCAATGACTACACTCCAAAAGAATTAAAATGTTCCATGACCTCTTTTCCTGATCCCCGCCACAGTACTAGTTATTTATTAAATACAAATTGAGTCATAATACTTCAGTTGCTTTGCTGAAACGTATTAAACTTATTTTACGCAGTATGTACGTCCCCTCGAGGACCAAATCTCAAACGTACAATACGTTTCTGTCGTTTTATTTGTTTACCAAAAAATACATATATATATATATAAAAGTAATATACAAACGTAGTTGTCTTTAAATGATCGATGTATAATATGTTTCTATTGGCATGGTAATCTTAAAAAACTTTTCTTACGAAATTGAAAGACGCAACAAAAAATGAAGTTATTTATAATGAAACACACAGTAAAAGGCTAAGTACTGCAACGTCGATAAGATTTAACTAATTAATAGTGGCAATTTATGCTCTAGGATAGACCCTGTTCGGCTCTATAGCCGACCAGGAACATGTCTGAAGAGCCGAGCCAAGCCTAAGCACTGTCTATGAGAGCCAAGTCCAACCTAGTGTGGTTGCAAAAGCTGTGGTCCGCTCTTAAAAGCTGTTTTCTAAAACAGCGAAAATAATTGTAACTGATGCATAGTACAATAGTCCGCACAGCAACAACAGTCGAAATAACTTTAACTCGGTTGTTGGAAGCTTTAAAAGTAACTATATATATATAGTTCGTTTGTTGGTTTGCTAGATTATTGTATCGCAAAATATTACTATTCTGATCTCAAGAGCCGAGCCTGGCTTTCCATTGAAACAATCGTGGCGGACATGACTGATGAAGAGCCAAAGGTAGATTTCGAAAATTTGTCTCATTCTCGCCTCTATTAATTATACGGCTATAATAAGATCTAGAACCTTCATTATCTTGTATGACGCAAACAGCGAGCTTATTGGTTTTCACAGCAGCTGCATATAGTATATACTAAAAGTTTATTAAAATGCTTGTTACGTACACACCCGCGAAGAAACCACCTAAAGTCATAATTTTGCAGTATTTTTCTTGTTCGTCAAAGGACTTGCAAGTTTTTCGTCTCGTGAAAACCAAGAGGATGGCACTGCCTCATTTTTGAAAACGAAGCTATTTTCTACAAAAGTTTAAATCTAGCTCGATTATGTTAGTAGTATTTTGCCATCAAAAAATGATGAGATTTGAAATAACAACGTTGTATTACTTACAAATAATACTTTGACAGATTGCTGCAAAAACAAAGCATCAAGCTGAGTACGTAAACGCAGTAGCTAGGTAATAAATCTTGTGCTGGCTGACTGTGTAAACAAGCAATCTGAACATTTCACTTACCTTAGTATTTAGTAAACGTAAAAGAGGAAACTCCTGTTACACTGTTGATTACCGATTATTGCAAGCGACAATAAATATAGATGAGATTGCAAGCCACAATAAATATAGATGAGCACAAAGTGACATAGTAGAACAAAATGAGCACCGAAAAGCCACACCACAAAATATTTATACAGAAGACATATATATCTACAGAACAATCGAACGGCAATGCGTGCCGAGAACAATCTTGCTGATAATATTTCAACAAAATTTTAAGAAATTACTTGCGGTAAAAGTTCATATTATGTACAAATGTTCTCGTAAATTTAAAAAAAAGTAAGGGCCATTACTATCAAGCATGACGCTAGATCTAATATCTAATGCAACTGAAATGGATTCACACCTAATATGTATGAGGTTCGAGGTCCTAGGCGGGATCAGCGGTTCGGTGTATAAATCTTCCAAAATTTTTCGGTACTCAAAATGTTTCCAAATTTATGGCAATTTTCTTCGATTAAATCAATTATTGCTGATATTGTTCGCGCGCCTTCGCGTAGCGAGGACGGAAACTCAGGGAGGTGGGGTCGTGGAACCTGTCGAGGAGGATCCGACGCCTCAGGGATATTCCCCTCTTCCTACATGCAGGTATACTCCACCGGTACATTTAGTCAATTGACACAAGCTACATATAGAAGCGTGGTGGCGAGGAAACCAAAAGCTGTGTACCAAACACACGCACATAATATAGCGCACTCTGACACAAGACTTACAATATCGTCCATCAAATCCTTAAGTGCGCTTAATGAAATCACTCCTGCCAACGGAATAATTGTTGTCCATGGAGTCAAAGATGAAATTACAGGAATGAGCTGTAATAGGTAGTATCAACAAAAACGTGATTATCAATAATTGTAATTTATTGCAAAGTTAACGGCCCCGTTATTATTATATACATAGAAATATATATATATAGCTGTGGCGGTGAAATAACACAAGACATTGAAGTCAAATCGGAACCCATAAATTTTAATAAAGGATGACTATACAAATTTAACCCTGAGTAAAAAATAAAAAAAATTAAAAGGTGGTTGAAATGGACATTTTATGAACCAGCTCGCCGAGCTGATTCGAATGGTAAAAAAAATCATCGTTATAGCAGTTAAGATATACATTTTCGGTCTTGGGAGCATATTACCGCAAAGCTCCAAATAATGTCCTCACCATTTTGAAAAAAACTTTACCAGCTTGCCATAACTTTATTTATACCAATTCTTGGACCTCTGGCTCTCCCACATTTCCGTGTATGTATAAAACACTACATGTGATTAGATTAGTTATTCAGTTTTTTAATTGACATGCATATGCACATAACACACAATCAATTAACATCGTCACCCAGCGTGCACATGCCAACGCTTCATAACCAATAGCAGCATCATGCCACAATATTTCACAAATAATCAACAACTGAAGCTCGAATTTATTGCCTGTTTGTGCTTTATATTAGCCATGCACCAGATCGATCATACATGTTTATAAATTCATCAATACATCTTTTAACTCTATTTAGTTTTTATTTAGCACCTTTTAACATATATACATACACATATATTTACATTAAGCTGTTTCCCGCATACGTCATGTAAACATAACATCGTCTACCATTGAAAAAAGAGGTTTGTCATGTAAATAATTTTAACTCTATACAATTCAATGTTTGTTATCAATTATTCAGTTCTTCGATTACGACACGGTCTATCGGCTCTGTAAAAGCTGGTAAGTTTTTGCTCGACACTGACGAATGAGATAGACAAGTAGGGTGTCTGGCCAATGTTGGTCGTCACGCAACGACTGTCAATTATAGGTTAAGCATAAAGACAAAAACAAAGCTTCGAAGTATTTAAATAAAAAAATATCAATACTATCGTGTGTTAGTTAGTACATGCAAATGGAAAATATTATGTCCATGCAGTATTAGTAAGCTAAATTAAAATCACATTATATAGATGTAGTCGACCGAAACACAGCTGAGGTTAATATACATTGAATCAACTGAAAATTCAAAATTCGCTACCGTATTTTATTTATAGGCAGGACAACTGGAATGCTACGGCAGCACAATGCATGCTTCAGGCACACTCAAAAGCCATGTATGAATATTAGAATTCCCTGTGAGTAACAACGCTACCAGATACCGATATTAGGTGCATATTATTAGCTGGATCTATTACAATGAGTGCTAAGACGGAAGAGTTTGATTTTATTATCTTACTGTAACCCAACAACTCATTTCACTTGGCCCAGGGATACTGTCGTTTGAGACTCGTGAGAAGGTATCGCAAATTTTAACGGCAAAAATAAATATTTCATTGTTATCCAGAGTTTAGCAAAGAGGTTGCGGCGACAATTATTTACTGCAAATACAAAAAGATCACATTTCTTGTAACAATTTTAACAAAGATTTATCGTACACAATATCTGTGTGGCAAACCTATCATCATATTAAAGACTATACAGACAAATTCTATACGAAAAGACAACTAAACCCAATGATAGTGCATATGAAGAGGGGCCGCAGCCTCAATGTTAGAATACAAGTACACGCCTTCGTTATTACCTTTGTTAGTAACAGAAGTGGCAACAGGGTAGATTGGAATAAACATTAATTTCAATAAGCTCTTAAAGATGTGTTGGGTACGCAAAAACAAGCAGTCGTGAATATTGATAGTATAGTATATATATGAGACCGTATCGGATTAAAAAATATGAACCTGATGTCATCCGAGAACCAGCTATCACTGAATTGGAATTATAACTCGAAACTATGCTGTACGTAGGTTTTTATTTCAGCCAATGTTTTGTCAAATGCTAACGCGGCTGCACAGTCAAAGATCAAACGAATAGTAGGATCAGCGATTTATGTTATAATGGTTTTTCGTTGTGATGCGATTTAGCTTTGTGTATGACCTGTTCAGTCAAAATAATTAAAATATTAATTAAGTATTGATTTGAAATTTAGTTAATTGGAGAACCGATGAATCGACTGAAATCAAATTTCCATTCACATAAGACAGGTTCTCTTTTAACCTCATGATTGTGAGCAGCGAACCCCCCCTCGAACAAAATACTGCACGTAGTTAAGCTCAGAACCACGAGTTGCTGCGAAGTTGTAATTTAAGGTTAATTGCTGCAACGCAAAACTCTACTTTTTTGTTCCTGAGAAGGTAATACTGAATATGGATAATCAGATATTTTCTTTAAATGAAAATTTTTGAAAAAATTCAAATAGCTGTCGCAACCCACACTCTAAACAGCCGTTGCCCCTACACTCCATATTGCACTGCTTCGCACAAAGATGGTCGTTACCCCGTCTCAAAATTCCTTGAAAGAGGCTCCCAGCCTCACACAGGGTGTCTATGGCATTTACCATTTACTCTAATAACACGTCAAATAATGGACTAGAAAGTCAATTCTACTGTTTAAACCCAAAGGAAGACAAACTTTAACACCGTCATATATACCTTGACAATAGTTTAGCTTATGTTGAAATTTACTCAGTAAACTTCGTATTCAGGTTAACGGACATCACTGAGTAAGTGGAGCCAGCCCCGTTACTTTTAAACGAAACATGTATTGCCAGTCTATAAGTAATAAAAATAAATGGTGTAAGAAATATGCTGAAAACCCGTCTCAATACATTTTAGTATAGTGATAGTATTTTCATTAAGTAAAATTGGAAAGTGTTTATTTAAGCTAAAAATCGATCGTTGTTTTATTCGACCGGCATGATACGTTTCCGGTTTTAACAATATACCAGAACGACGAAATATTTTCCACTATGTATCCATGCGTAAAATTTGTCTGACTGCTGCGAAAAAAGAGCGCGTATAATAGTTAAAATTAGAAGTAGTTTTGATGCGGATGTCTAAATCCAGTCGACTTCCTCAGGAAGGGAGACAGTGAATGTACCAGCGTATTAAGAATAAGCCAATGTCACTGTGTTTCCTATCGCAGTGTTTTAGTAAGCATATGGTGTATAAGTTATTGGACAGAAGCATTGGAAATTCTGTTGCTCCGGATTAAAGGGAAAACTGATTAAGTTGCACTTTTTAAGTGTTGTACTCCAATTATGACAAGCTGCTATAACAGTCAGTACTTTTATATATAAACATGGCGTATGCTGTCACGTTACCATAGCCATAGTTATATAGCGGATGGGTTTTAGAAACGTTTATCCTCAGTATATGTTCTGAATTATTAGAATTATTGTTCATCTGTTAAAAACATTCATATGTTCAGTGCTTTATATTCGATCGTTCGACATAGCAGAGACTGAGTGTTCTGGCGCAGCATCTCACAATTATTCTAAGGAATATCCATTAAGGAAGATTCGTAGAGCTACAGGAATTGTAAAAAAACATTCACTGCAATAATTAACTGATTTTGATCTTATGTATCGTAAATACCAAAACGTCTTGTGGCATATTATCAAGTTTTTTGTGTATCGCAAGATATTTTAACTCAAAGAGAAATCGTTAAAAATACCAAAATAGGATCAGTGTTCACAAAAACACGTCAGGCTATGATGAGATAAATATCATGAGCACATGTATACACGGCTACACGGCGGATTTTTTTATGGATCGTAAGATATTTTAACTCAAAGAGAAATCGCTAAAAATACCAAAATAGGACCAGTGTGTTCACAAAAACACGGCAGGCTATGATGAGATAAATATCATGAGCACAATTATACACGGCGGATTCGTTTGTGGTTTGCAAGATATTTTGACTCAAAGAGAAATCGGTTAAAATACCAAAATAGGACCAGTATGCTCACAAAAACACGTCAAGCAATGATGAGATAAATATCATGAGCACATTTATACACGGCTACATGGCGGATGTTTTTATTTCAACTAATTCATATTATAAGCTGCAACACCAAAAGTAGAATTCTGAAATATCGATATATATATATAATAAAAAAAATCAAAATCTGTGAGTCTCAACAGCCTGTTAAGTTCAGAAAATGCAAAATCTCGGTGAATTTTTCGGTTAGAATTCAGCTCAAATTAATAATTCCCTAAAAATAAAACGTCGGTTAATTAGGGAGTGCAGATCTGTATGGAAATACATTATGACTGCAACTAGAAACACCGTATCATAAATTTGTCTACGGTGAAAAGATGAAAAAATCTGTGCTTATGTAGTTTTGATTTCCAACAAACCGGTACCCCGAGACGATCAAATGAAACGCCTCCGTCGCCTTGGCATACGGCAAATATAGTAAACATTAAAATCGACCGCCTAAAGTTACAATATGTTAATCCAACAACATCACGTCTTCCCAAAAGGCCATAGAAAACCATATTTGTTTCTAAATGCTCGCTTCACGGGTTTACTATATAAACCAGTAAAATGTTGCCCCTGGCCACGAAATGCAATATCAGGACGTCACGCATAATAATTGGCTATGAAATACTATCCGGATATCATTAGTCTACTGGAGGTAACATCGGCCAACCTAGCGACATTGTAATGACATTTTCCTTTAACTGTAGTTTAGCTAAGACGAAAACAATGGTTGTTTCCGCAAAGAAATTTAAAAAAAATCCGGCACATAACATCGTTTTCACTTTACAAAACATATATAAATAAATTGCCAAAATCAGCACCAAACAGTTAGTCGTTTACAAAATAAATACCGCAGCTTAATAGTCAACATGGATCTTAGATTTTAAAGCCATGAAAGTAGCTAGCTCTAATTAAGCAATGTAATCATCTGGTAACTGGGAAAAGCAGCTGTACCGTTAAAGCACTGTTAGAACCAATGGCCTGCTTTATCAAATCGCAGCAACAATTTGGACAACGTTTAAATAGATTAAACAAAAATAGCACAGCATAGTATTACAAAACTCCGCTATCCTTGACACCGAGCAGTAGCAGAAAGCACTGAAATGAAAAGTTTTAGCTATATAAATTTTGCTTCTCGCCGAGTTCCCAAATGTGTATCGCAAATTTTTACAACTCACTAAGTCGTCAAATCCATCTTTCACACCGGACATAAGTAGCACGAATCCAAGAGGCAGAATTGTGGTCCATGGCGATAGCGAAGATATCAGTGGCACTAACTACAAAATTCTATGTGTTTAGGAACAGGTATCAACATATATGTCATTCTACTGTATAGTTGGGCTTGGCGCCAGCAAAATGCTTGCAAAACTATAGAAAAGTTTAGAAAATATATAGAGCTGTACGTTTTGTTTCAGGTTTATCTATATCTCTTCGGAAGTATTACATACCAAAAATATCAAAACTTTAGACATATATTCTTATATATATTTATACTATCGACATCGAGTGTTAATTCTGTTAAGCATTATTCTATTCAATTACTGCGGTGTACAACAACGAAATGTGCCGCGTGATACAGTTCTTCAAACAAAATATTTCGATGTCGACATTGAATACTGCTCACGAAATTCTTCCATGTCCTTGTTAATTCTGTTAAGCATTATTCTATTCAATTACTGCGGTGTACAACAACGAAATGTGCCGCGTGATACAGTTCTTCAAACAAAATATTTCGATGTCGACATTGAATACTGCTCACAAAATTCTTCCATGTCCTTGTTAATTCTGTTAAGCATTATTCTATTCAATTACTACGGTGTACAACAACGAAATGTGCCGCGTGATACAGTTCTTCAAACAAAATATTTCGATGTCGACATTGAATACTGCTCACAAAATTCTTCCATGTCCTTGTTAATTCTGTTAAGCATTATTCTATTCAATTACTACGGTGTACAACAACGAAATGTGCCGCGTGATACAGTTCTTCAAACAAAATATTTCGATGTCGACATTGAATACTGCTCACAAAATTCTTCCATGCCCTTGTTAATTCTGTTAAGCACTATTCTATTCAATTACTGCGGTGTACAACAACGAAATATGCCGCGTGATACAGTTCTTCAAACAAAATATTTCGATGTCGACATTGAATACTGCTCACAAAATTCTCCCATGTCCTTGTTAATTCTGTTAAGCATTATTCTATTCAATTACTGCGGTGTACAACAACGAAATGTGCCGCGTGATACAGTTCTTCAAACAAAATATTTCGATGTCGACATTGAATACTGCTCACAAAATTCTTCCATGTCCTTGTTTCAAACGCTAGCCAACACATTTTCAATTACCTATGTTGCGGATAGTATACATATTTATAATCACACAGTTTCTACGTTCGGATTATAGCTGAACCAGTAGGAATCGATCAAAACCCGCAGAATAGAATTAGTAAAAATACAGTGTTTTTAGCAAAATTGTTTACGACCACTGTAACCTTCGCCATGTCTATTCAATCAATAATAATAAATATAATTGTCAAAGTACGTATATATTGTGTAATGTAGAAGTTGCGATTGGTGATAAGAATTAGCTGAGTTCAGCGTTCAAACAATGATATTCTTCAGCAAAAATAACTAGGTCCGAATTAGCGCTTACACACTATAAAAACATCCACACATCGATCAAATACAACGATTCCGTTGAGGACAACATTATGCGATCCAAAATATGATTTTTGTATGATGCAAGGGGTAGGAATATTATGTTTTGATGCGTTTATAGCAAAATTGATGGATTGTTTTTACTGCGGTCTAATGCCCTTCGGCTTAAAACGCGTGCCGTTCCAATAAAATTTGTTCGCAGCTAACATGATTGTTGGAATTAAAACAACTTCTAAAATAAGTATTTTCTGTAACCATCATACACGTGCAAATTTTGAAAACAATCCCCTGCCCGTAGAGACTTTTACAACAAGCCCTACGATATATATACACTTCTCTTCAAGGTTCAGTTTTATATACTAAAACGAACTTTGGTGTAACCCGAAATTCTAAAGACTAGCAATTTCTTGCCGTTGTGAAATTTTTTATGTACTATTAAATTGTAAGGCCGTTCTCAAATTGCGTCCGACTCGATTTGTGATCACATTTCATACGTTATACGTGTCTGAAAGTATTTTTTCGCACTACATCATCCAATCCGAATCCGAGAAAATTGTACTTGCTCTATGGGATCAGATGCAATATGAACACACAGTAATTGCGACTAAGTTGGTAGTGGAACTGCATTTGCGAGCGGAGCTTCGGCTGGGGCATTACGAATGTACTCAATTTTATGTTCTTCAACTACATTGCATAGGGCATAGGGCTGTATCATTGGTAAAAATATTATATTTGAATTCTTCGACCCCGAAAAACCTATAATGGTTTGATCGAAACGATTCTATTTCAATAAATATATAACACAAATATTGCAAAATTCTCTATTTTAGCTGCATAAGCTTAACTAATTACTAATTAACCACTCAAAATTTTTGATCCCAAATATCAGGTGCGCACTCTGACATGACAGGCTTTCAAACAAAAAAAAATTTAAATCGGTTCAGTGGTTCTTGAGATCCGTCGGACCGAACGAACGAACGGACATCGACTTTTTAGGTCACAGACAGAAAATAAAAACGCTTCGCTCGGCTTCGCCTCGCTCCGCTCAATCAAGTATATATACTAAACTAATTAATATATATCGTACAAAACCGGTTACACACAGACTGTAATCATTAAATGGTGACTGGTGCTGAAGTGGTTCTTAGCATTACCTGTATTACAAAAATAATTCATCCTGTATTAGATTCCGTTCGGAAGTTTGATGCCGCGTTGTGTTGGATTTAAGTAGGTAAATAGCCACATTGCACGAACCTGTATATACACCACGTACTGCGAAACTTTACACTTTGGTGGACGGACAGTACGATTGAAGAATACGATCGCTTCGTTCCGTATGTACTGACAATGCAGAACAACATACGTATATTTATTTATTCTAAAAGTTGATAAATTATAGCGACTTAAAAATTTCCTGATATTGACTATGAACTCTCATTTATACGTATTCAAAAATGTGGCAAGGTAACACACAACAGAGCTCTCTTTCTCTTCCAGTTTTGGTTGAGTTTAGGCGCCAAGTTTGTCTCCAACAATAATCTACCTTACTTTAACAAACGGTTGACCAATTATTAACTTATTGCGCATTTTATGCCTTGCGAGATAAAAATTTCAAAAATACGTTACAAGTAACTATTCGGTATTCGGCCAAAAAATGAATACCTATTATTCGGCCGAATACCCAATATTCTGGACATCCCCATATATAATGTATGCCTATTGATGCGAGAAGGATTACATAATTGATGTGTGGACGAAGTAAATGGTCGTGTTGCCGATGCATAACAGAACTTCCCGAATTTAGTGGTTTTGAATGAACCGTAAATTTTCAACGTCATGAAAATTTCTACAAATTACTAAAATTTTCCAGATGTACTGGTGCGATTTTATTCAAGCATATTTCCAGGGTTTTGTCGCTCTGATGGGCTGCAAACTATCAGGATCGCTATCGCTGCTAAATGCACTGCAGGTTCGTTAGTCATGACTAGCTTTATCCCAATCTAAAATACGGTCACTGTTCTTGGTAAAATTCAGAAGTTATGTCTCAGTAGGTAAATGTATGTAATTTCTTTGCACCCCTAAGGTTTGGCTTGAAATTTAATTCTAAAACTCAGGTTTCGGCTGTTGAGCACAAACACAATATATAGTCGTGGTACAGCGACTAAGCGGAGGATTCGACAAACTAATAATAGACAAACACATGATCATACGTATATAGGCAAAGGAAAGGCAATACTTCATAACAATCATGAATACTGAGGTCTTAACGAAAGATTATATTCGCAGTAATACCCAGACTAGGATTGTAGAAGCCAAACCAGGGCTACATGTTTTTAATCAAGTTATACGTGTCTTTTTCAATGATTTGAGGGCATTGAGGGCCAAAAATTATACACTGCGTGGAATGTCAACGCATTTTTGCTGAGCACGTGCTACGACAGCCGACTGCTGGTGGCTTTGACCAGTGACGACAGCCGACGTTCTTCCAAATCAGATATTGGAGTAGTTTATAATTGAGAATTTATGTACATCAAATATTTTAGTATGTACTATATATATACTACTAATAAGGTATGTGCGGGATGCCAGCTAGCGAAACATCTGTTTGACATCGAAACATGAGTCACGTCAACTTAATATCCGTGTTATAAAACGTTCATCAAATCCACTATCTTCGCAAGCTTCGAATGTAAATGTGTAACTATAAATATAATTGGCTCTGTAACGCAAAAAAATATGTATACAATTATAAAAATTACACGCAAATGACAAATTAACATATATACGTACGTATATAGAGTGATAAATTAATTTTGTGATGTTACGCGAAAGCCACATTTTCATGTACTATATGACATGCGTTGCAGATAATAGACACCGCAAAATTACTGCCAATTGATTTTGAGTTTTCGTCACCACCAGAGTGTTTGTTTTTTCGAAAACAATAATGAAAATTGGAAAAATTAACGGAGTATTTTGGCACAAAACCGAAGAACTGCCGCGTAACACGATCAGAAAGCATGCAATTTCATGCATAAAATGCAAGAACAATCGAATTAACAATAATATTTACATGTACAACAGGTTTATGTAGTCATTTATGCATTCCATGGCACCAAGTATTTTATGTACATATATATGCAGACGACACAGTGTTAATATTGTTACAGTTAGTGATATTGTACTAAACACTAATCGCATAACACATGCGTCACAATACGGTTAACACGGTTACATAGCTATTACGTATATTAGCAGTGGGTACTAGGCATGCGCATTCAATCTGAGTATTGGACATGCACATGGTGGAATCCACCGGCGGTTAACAAACAATATTTAAATAACACGAGCGTCCTGAATCCGCTCGATCAGTACAGCAACTTACGACATCGTCAACAGCGTCTTTAAGCGCCGTTACAAGAAGCACGGCGCACAGAGGCAGTATTGTAGTTAGCGCTGTCAGCGACGATATTTGAGGTATAAGCTGTAAATAAATGTCAATTAAAAGTAGCAGCGAAAATAATGAGTATTAACAACCATATTGCTAGAGTTAAATATCGCAAGAAATGCACAAAATATGTACAATATCGATGTAGAAGCGCATAATGAATGGCAATAACCCAGCAGCCCAAAAAATATTTATATAACCGTTTATGCTCTTTATCAAACAAATTCGCGTATATAAAGATGGACATATATACAACGCCGCGAACAATAGAGCCTGATTGACTCCAAGTCACGTTCACCAGCCACAAAGCTATTGTTCTGATCCTTAAGTCTGTACGTAAAGCGACCTAACAATAATAAACGCCGAACCGTGATCGAATCCAACACTTAGTACACGTCGAAAGTGGTTAACACAAGGTTTGAAGTGTAATTGTTTGTTTCCAAACTGCAGGCATTAAATCGGCAGTAAAATGAACTGTCAACAAAATTAATCTACAACTGACATACGCACTGTAGCACAAGATTTTCGAAATGGCTTCGCTATACATTCGGCCAGTTAGTAGTTCCAACTGCGTAAATATAAATTATACGGCGTAGTTGACATAAAACATTAAAACTCCCTTCTTGAGTACAACAACAAAAATAAGAAACTCCAATCATGTTTTGAAACGAACATTACATGAAGATAAAAAACTACAGGAGATCCTTGGTTGAAAATATCTCAACCTACTCAATCTTGCTGAAACTGCTTAATCACTAGAGCTGTCCTCATAATCACAAAACGGCAAATTACAAAAATACATTTGAAATAAATGTGAAAAATACCACGCGAACACGACTGCGGGAAAAAAATTTAATTTGAACATCGCTGTGCAGCTACTTTAAAGTATTGCTTTGTCTGCAAATGCCTAGAGGTTATAATCAGAAGAAGAAAAAACCACAGCTCAGAACGTCCGATGTCGATCATTTAACCGAAATTCTTTAAATTACGTAGTATGAAAGTTTAAATTCTTTAAATTACGTAGTATGAAGTTTCTTATGATCTTGATTTGATCTATCGCCAAGAAGTACTGATTATCACGTCAAGATTTGCTACGACAACCTACTATATATACCACAGTTCTTTTGTCTGAACCGTAACAAAAATATACTAAAGTTGGCTCTGGCAAAACAGTTGTCTTTTGCCCGTCCCCCAGCCATAAATTGGTCAGTTTCGGAGATAAGGCAACTATTTTAGCATGAATCGACTCAATTCGACCACACTGTTCAGAAAATATCAATTTTGGTTATATATATACATCTGCGTTTTCCCTCAGTCAACACTCAAAAATTTTGATTAAAAAATTTCTCAAAAATGTATATATAACTGATATATCATTCGAGCCACATTGACATGCCGAGTCGAACGGTGGTAAAATAAGCGGACTCGGTTCAAGGGTGAGTAATTAGTTCCATCTATGTGAAATCCTAAGCCTAAGGCCATGCCGTTAGCCATCGGGGGCCCAAAAGTAGAAAAAAATTGACATAAATGTGGCCGAAATGGTCATTTTCTTAACCGGTTCGAACAAATCGGCTGAGTCGTTAGGTTACAAATTTATCGCTGTATCTTCAAATTTGACCAATTTCGGCCCGAATGACGGGGATAATGGAAAATGACCAAACCATGGAGCAGCCGACAAGTCGAATTCAAGGAATCAACGAAGTAGCTCATCAGTATGCTTTGTTGTTCAACTATAATATCTTCGTCGTGATCCTAGTTTCTGATCAAAAACTAAGCCATCACAGTTAACAAGAATAATCGGGAATGTTCCTTTAAAAATATGGCGCGATTCGTCGTACAAACAGATTTTGACATGTATAAACAAAATGTACACACATTTACATAAAACCTCAGAAAGCTATTTTTAAGATATATTTACGTAGTTATTAGTTACGTAAATACTTTTGGTAGACAACAATAAGCTGGTAGGTACACTGAATCGTAAAGCGCTTAGCCTTAGTGACTCTCCAGCTAAAAACTCGAAATCTGTCAATTTTGAAAAAGCAGCGGCAAATTGATACCATTCGACTCACCTAGACGGATCGGAAAATATCTATTAAAAAAAGATAAGAAAATATCTATTAAGCCAGACATGTTTGTGCTATTTTTTACGACTTCTGTAAATTATTATTTGTTTTTCACTTGATTTGACATTTCATTTTATTTCATTTAATTCTATTTCATTTCCCTCAACGGTGCCGAAATAATTTTTCAATAAGTTATCCATACCCATATTATATACCGTTCGAGACGTATTAATGAGATGTTGAAATCAGCTTGATCCAGTTCGTAGTGGATCTCAGACATTTTAACAAATTATCGCACATAACTTGTTTTACAGTAAGTTAACTCATGACCAGCTGGAGCCGGCTACTGCTGCTCAAGGCCAGAAGGAAATATTTCGACCTTGTTACTACAGTTTTGTATATACTTTTTGTTATATATTTTTGTTACTACAGTTTTGTACAGGGTGTTTCAGAAGTAATTACCCACTGTTTGATGCTAACTATCGGTTGACTGGTAGCTCGCCAGTTTTTTATAAAATTATAGACAAAAATTAAAAGTTTACTTACATTACGAAGATAGATCTCAGAACAGCTCCGTCTGTGCAGCGCCAAGCTGAATGCATTTCTCCAGTCGGGATGGTACAGATTGGCAAACTTTGGCGCATAAGTCCACTAGAATTTTAGAAAACGCTGATTTTATTCTGTCCATCAATTCTTGAGGGTCCTTCGCCCTACTTCCATAAACATTTTCTTTCAGAACACCCAAAAGAAAGAAGTCAGGCGGAGTTAAGTCTGGTGACCTAGCTGGCCACTCGATGGACCTCTGCGGCCTATCCATCGATTCGGGAACCTTTCGTCCAGCCAAGCGCGGACTTCGGTAGCGTAGTGAGCTGGGGCTCCGTCATGCATGAAAACAAGGTACTCGGTTGCGATTTGCGGGTAGACATTCACAGATCAAAGTTCCAAATAGCTGGTTTTATTGACATTTCCGTCAAAAAAGAATGGACCAACGATGCCTTGTGAACAAATTCCGGCCCAGACACAGACTCCAGGGGCGTTGACCTCTTTGTTAATCGTGACATGTGGATTGTCTTCAGACCAATAAACACAATTATGGCGATTAACATGACCATTGAGCTTGAAAACCGCCTCGTTGGTCCACAAAATGCGATCAAGGTCCAACGCACTGTTTCCACCATGTCCATAAATGTCTCACGAAACTGGACTCTGCGATCGAAATCATCATCAGAGAGTCCATGGATAAGACGGGGCCGAAAGGGCTTCAAATTAAGCTCCTTATGAAGGCGCCAAACGGAAGTATGAGGAATACCCAGCTGGAGAGAAGCCCTTCGAGTTGACTTCTGGGGGCTCCCGGATACCGCAGCGCTTAATGCAGCTTTCTGGTCCCCGCTTGTGGCAGACTTTGGACGACCCGGCCTCAGCCGTTCCGCTACACTGCCAGTGTCCTCGAATCGGGAAATAATATCAGCCATCGTCTTGCGAATAGGAGGTATTGAGTCGAAATGATTTTTCCACTGGCGTGAGACTTCGGCATAATTTTTGTATTTATAGTAAAGTTTTACAAGACAGATTTTTTCAAGCAGAGATCGTCGTGGGGAATCCATGGTATAAACAGTATATATTTATAATAACCTGAAATATTAAAAACAGCGATAAACAACCATTGCGAAATATTACGCCAGAAGATATTAATTGACAAAGTGTGGGTAGCTACTTCTGAAACACCCTGTATATACTTTGTATATACTTTTTTCTCAGACTAATTTCGTTGTTTATCGACGAAACATATACGTACACGAACATTATCAGTTTAACTCAGATGTTAGAAATGATATGAAAATACCTTATTCAAGGTGGCGTGTAAAATATGAATGGCAGGGACAAGATATTTTTATTGAAACTGACACAGGTGGTGATGGGCCAGGTACGGGTTTACCTCTTGAGCTCACGGGTAGCTGGTAACCCGCGGTTAGTCTACAAAATCCCGCATGGTAGTAGCGGTCGCAGAATCGTTGAAATAATTAGGTAGTTCCGTTCAGTGACATCTGTTTTAACGACATAAGTAGTCCTCAAAACCAGATAAATCCATTCAGTAGACGCTGTCGAAATCACTAGGTGATTCCCTTTACATCCCGCTTCGTGGGTCTCTTTACGCGGCCAGTGAGCGCTGCCGTCGAAATGAATAAAGTGATCCTCTTAATTAGAAATATCTAAGTCCTTGCTAGTTGGTTTCAGTTCGAAACACTGAGACATTTGTTGACTACGCGGTGTATCAAAACTCATGAGGGACTGGTCAATCTCAGAATATCCTAAGCGGAGAAGCTTCCATTATTGGGTCGCTGATTGGGCGACAGAAAGGTGATTCACAGTCATGTAGCCAATGCAACGCAAATCAATGGTCACAAATCAAAAATTCACCTTTTACCAGCTGGTTGCAGAAGAATGCTTTTAAAATCTATAATGATGATGTCTCAAAGCCACCAAAATAGGCTTTAAATTCGCTTGCCTGAAATATTTCCTTGAGTCCAGTGGTGATGGACAAGGATTTCATTTTCGCTGGCTTGGTCAAGGTAAAATTTTTGTACGCGTACATCTATGGGCTGAGAAATCCATAAAAAATTGCATTTGCGAAATGTCACTGCTAATTACAAATATTTTTGTGAAACACATCCATATTCTACGTACAAGAAGATAACAATTTAAAAGACAGCTAAATTAGATACAAACATCCAACAGTTAAGATCTAGACTAGAAGCAAATAGCTGGACACAGTACCCAACAGCCGAACACTGTCGACATTTAAACAAACATCGAGCAAAAGTTTTTTTTACCTCCCTTCGAACATGTCTTAAAATCAATCGAATAAATAATTTAGAAAAAAATCCTGGAACAAAACAAAAACTCTTTTCGTCGATCCCTTGAACAATAGAGTAAAGAGCGTAAGAACAGCACTCATTTCTGGCAGATACTGTGACTAATATTATTTATTGCACAGCCATCAAAGCTTTTATTTTACAGCTAAACAAGTTTGTGCCTAAAACAACACAATATAATATGTTCCTAACTTTAGTGTGAAGTGTTGTTTCGCCGTTCACACGGCTGCAAACTAAAACACTCAACAAAAAGCTTTGATTAACTTTTAATTGTTTAAAGATTTTTCAGTGTCAAAAAATTTCCTGCAATATAAAAGCGACAATGATGCAACCTAAAGAAATTATCGGTAGAACAAAAATTCAATTTTTCCGACAATGCAAAAAATTCATTGAGGCTTATTTTTAGAGCAAGCATAACTTTCAACATGATTAGATAAATGTTATCCTCAGAACACATTTTAAGACCCACAAAACTCAGATTATCAAAATTAATTTGTGGAAAAAATCTGTGGATTTACAATTTTGGACAGAACAATTTCAACTGTCTGCACCGGTCATCGGACATCATTAACGACCGACCACTACAACTTATTTTAGCAGCAATTGGATATTTTAGAACGTTACTTCCTATTAGTTATCCTCAGAACACATTTTAAGACCCACAAAACTCAGATTATCAAAATTAATTTGTGGAAAAAATCTGTGGATTTACAATTTTGGACAGAACAATTTCAACTGTCTGTACCGGTCATCGGACATCATTAACGACCGACCACTACAACTTATTTTAGCAGCAATTGGATATTTTAGAACGTTACTTCCTATTAGTCATAGTGATAACCATTCAGTCTGTACGTTATATGGCTAAAAACAGCTTAGCGCGGAGGGTTCGGGGCATAAGACATTAAACTTACGAGAAGTGTATCAGCAACGGCTCAGCATAAATTGTGCTTACACCCCTAAATGTTGCATTGGACTTCATCGGGAATCGACTGGACCAGCTGATGAATCACTAAATCATCAACGATATAACTAATGTGTCCTTCAATTACGATTTTGATCTCAGTTTTATAGTCTTCGTACATTTATCACCAGAATGACAGTCGGTATCAATACTTCAAGAATATGAAAAAGCGCAAAATATTTAGTTTCAGGAACATAAATATCATATGTATGTAGGTGCACCCGGAATTAGAAACGGTCGTTAAATACAGAATACACACTACAAAAAAATCAGTATTGAAATAATAGTTTTACCAGCACCAAGAAACCTTAATAATACTTGTCATATATAAAATCTTATCCAAGAAATACTGAATAAGTACGATTTTACTATATGAACGATGGTTAGCAACTTATCCATACACAATAAATTGTTTTTTTACAAAACTCTACATTATTTCACTTGGTTCCGACAAGATTCTATAACGATTTCTTCAGATTTTTCAACAAATCATCATAAACTTTCGGTTGTATACCAAAGGCTAAAACGTACAAGTTTGCAGACTCACGTACATACAAATGATGACTCCCATATTTACCTTCACAGTTGTCGTTATTTGTAGACTTTGAGTTTTGCTCAATGTACGATTAAATAAAGCCAATGCGCAGTAAGAGGCGGCGAAGCGAGATGGTGGGTGGGCACTCGTTCCGTTGCTCCTCCAAACGGGAGTAAGGTACTGTGTAGATTAGAGCTAAATTAGTTGCTATACTTCCTGCTAGGATAACCCTGAAATTCACACCAGCTTCCATATTGCAGCGCTCCTTTACATGGAAAACGTGACTGTTATGTCATATTTTACATAAAACATTGCATTATATCAAATAGTGATGTATGCTACTATAATTTTGATATGCATCACCTAATCGATCCCTTGGGGGCAGAATGAATATTGCTGATGCCACAAGAACATAAAAAGAGCGAAATGCACACCGTTTTACATTATTATCTTGATCGAAAAACGAACAATAATAATAATCTTGAGGTTGCTAAACACCAAAAAAGAAAAACGTCATATGAAAATGTAGCTTTATATATGATGACACACGTACATACATTACTGTGTAAACCACAAGTATAAACAAAACGACAAGTTTGTGGCACAAAATGTCCTCATAATATAGTAACCACTAATAATTGTGTTTCTAATGAAAGTTTTATGTAAGCCTCATTCTCTTGAACGGATCTAAGAAATCGTTTCATATACTGCAGACATAATGATTTTAAAAATCAATATCTGGCCTGTCCACAGTGGGGGGGACCCCCCACTTTCCAAATCCCCCCATGTTCGTGAGATTTTCCCCCATGTCCGTCTCCCCCCACTCGACCGAAACCCCCCATGTTCAACTGATTCCAAAAATTTTTTATGTCTGAAAATTTATGTTATTTGTTTGCAAATTGTTTTTAAACATTAATTACCACTATTTATAATGCTAAAATATTGTTTTAGCTTGAAAGTACGTTCACAGTAGTAAAAATGCATGAAAATATGGAAATATTTTGTATTTTGTAGCAAAATTTATCCCCCCACTTTCAAATTTCCCCCGAGAATGAACATGGGGGCGCCCCCGAAGTTCCCCCCACTTTCGGAGGGCTCTGGACAGGCCAGAATATTGAAATTAGCTTCCAAATTTTCGTTTCAAAAACAACTATTCTATTTTGTCGAATTAATACCAATTAATAAAGTAATATTCGCCAACTTTAACAACATAATTTAAAAGCAAAATACTACTCAAATTTGGCTGAATTTCTAATTTAATAGAAAACTTCGCGAGATTTTCAAAAATCAAGCCAACGCTACTCTCTAATTTTCCGGGTAAACGTTTTGTCTACGTCTTAAATATCACGAAAAATATTGAAAAATTACATACTAATAGTCATTGCAAGCACGTAGTTGTTTTATACACACCGCGCGCTGTTAATATGTCAATGTTGTTTCTGTAGCACCTATGAAAACAAACAGTAAGCTTCCGCTTACTAAAATCGATGTTAAATTCCAATATATAAACATTTGTATACTGTATTATATATACATTATTATAAGCATGATTACAATAAACATAATGCACCGACACGTAGGCAAAAACTGAAAAAATGACGTTGAAAAAGTATAGTTATCGTAATACTTTGGTACGATGTTTTGGAAATTCTACGGAACAAAGTTGAAAAAAACACTCGGGGCGATATATACTAAACTGTAAATGCCAAAGCCGATGCTTCCGGAAGAACGTATTCAATAACAATAATACCGGCTAAAATGTGTAATTTTTCATGAAATTTTAAGTTAGAAAGTAAATTTCCCAAGCCAACATACAAAAACAATGAATATACAATGCAATAAATATCATAAGTAACAACAATAAACAAATTTTAATTTGATACCGTTACGTACCCATTCTTTAGACCTGAATCGGCTTGCTTGTTTTCGAAACTGCAGCACTTGTTGAATATACGTATATTATAACTACATACAATTTAATGTTTAAGTCCAAACTGTTCAGAAGCAGAAGACGACGAGACGCATTTCAGCATTACCGTATATACATTAAAATTATCAATTTACGGGTTATTTTATAGAGCCTAAATATTTCTTAAGAGTGCATTAAATGCAAGAACAGCTTCAATATGTGCCGGATCATTCGGCTTAATCCCCAGCCCGAAATTGGTAATTGTGAAGATACAGCTGTAACGCTATTACCATTCAACTCAGCTCGACAAACTGGTTGAGCAAATGTCCATTTCGGCCATTTTTATGACAATTTGTATCGATTTTTTGAGATCCCAATGATACTGAAAATGGTGCTCATACGACTTGAGCTTAGCCTTAGGATTTCACATAACTGGAAATAACTGATTAACCTGTCAACTGATTTTACCACCATTCCACTCAGCTTGTCAGTTTTGGTTAGGAATGGATGATTCATTGGGAACTGAAAAAAATTATTAAAAATGATCGAAACGAAATTTTATTTACCACTGTATCTTCAAAATTGACCAATTTCAAGCTAAGGGTTAACTGAAAAACCCAGTATACCCACCCAGATAGATAAAATTAAAAGCCGTTTTGACGTGAAATCCGATCGACATTAAACTTTCCAGATTTAAAACGAGTTGTTTAAATCGGCTTACTCAGGTAGAGCTTGTTTGAATCCGATGTTCTCGAAGGAATTTGGTTGAAATTAATGCGGTGCCAAAGTGTCGTTTCAAAGCAGGCTAACTGTGTATTCCTATTTCACTCGCAAAATGTAAGAAAACCACCAAAGCCAAACAACTCGTGCAGCAAATTTCATACGTTTTGTGGATGAAATTATACCGCAACCCACCATACAAGCAGACAAATCTGATGTAAAACATTTTAGCGCCAAATCAATTGTGGCCAAATTTTTAACAAAGTCCGATTTAAATTGGCAAAACTCGAAGCCGTTCCGATTTATACACCCTAAGTCAGAACAACTCTTAATAATAGACGACTTTAAAATTATTTTGACCTTCAGCTTGCGCTATTCAAGTTATCACGTTCACGACTTGCAGTAGTCTTTTCGTTAAGAACAAAATACTGCGTCATACGTTTTTATTAGTAAATCTTTTTTAAGAAACATGTTACATAGGCAATGTTATTAATTAGCGTCCTTTCTGTTAAAGAACAAAGAGCTTGAAAGTATGGGCCAAACAGTTTCAGTGTACTTGATGCATGTTGCGCAGCCATGATAATACGGCTAGAAATCAGAGAACAGCTGTTGGCACATCTATTATATCCACAAACCCTTTCAAAAAATACCTATAGTATGTCATAGGTGTCGATAGGGGGTATGAGTTACACCCTAAGGAACGGACCCCCCAAGCCATATTTACCTTCAGCTGAAGGCTACGCAGCCGAAAAAATGTAAGTATAACTTTACAAAATTGAGACGGTAAGTAATAGGTAAGTTTGACAGAAATATTGGTTGAGGGCTGGGGGTCTACCCACCTCCGCCCGACAGTCTATAACACCCAAGCCGACAGACCTTTGACACGTATGATTATATATTATATTATTCACTTTTCTCACGTAATAATGTATTCATATTGGAGTTTGTACATTAATGCTAAACAACTCACCTGCAAAATCATCAGGATTAAAAAATAGAAGTTGGCCAAACGCTGGAACTGCTCGAACAAATTCTTTGGCAAAAATGTTATCATGTTATACTTCGAAGTTTTGATGTAGTTGTTCTGAAATTTATAAATAATCTGTATATAATTTACATTGTAGACGTGTAAACATGAGTATAACGCGGCCAAACGATGACATACGGAAAGGTAGACGAGTGCCTGAACGTAGACGGAAGCAATTCCGTCTGGATAGGGGCGGATGCAATTTCGTCTGGTCAAGAACAAACGCAGCTTCGCCCCGATACAGACAGACGGAGTCGCACAGAATTACATCTGAACACGGAAAAAACAATTTCATTCAACTGTGTCCGTCATTAGAGCATTTTCCACGTGACTTTATATGCAACTTACATTGTATGTGAGTGTACTGGGTGTCAGGGCATTACATGCACATAGAAAGGTAGAAGGACGTGCCCCTGAGCCCTTCCCCACATTGGAAAGGATTGTTGTTTACCTTATTTATCTACAGCTAAAGCATGTGTGGAGTATACAAAAATATATAGTACAGATCCAAACATGCGCTACACCTGCGCTCCCCCGTACACTGACGGAAGCTCTGTGTACACCACAGCGTTGTCAGCGATAGGTAATACCGACACAACACACACCGTACCGGCCATGATCCGTAAACGCACAGTAACGATTTTAAAACAGTACTTATCAATTATTAGTGAGGTTGTAATTCATGATATAGTGCTACTGTAATCAGTTGCCACCACGTTTGCTTCTTTACTGATTACACCGTTTTATTGAAGATACTCAAGTATACGCGTTATATATCCATTAACTACAGTTACAATCAGAATTAAGTGCTCAAAAATCGATCGAAGCTTCGTTCGATTTCGATTGTTTGCGTTTAAACAAAAATCGATTTTAAAAGAAAATCGATTAATTTAACGAATTTACATGCGTCAAAATAAAGAAAAATGATTTAACAAAAAATGTTAGTTCGCGTTTATTTTAACGAATTTCAATTGTGTTGAAATAGAGAAAAATGATTTAATAATAAAAATGTTAGTTTGCGTTTAATTCAACGAATTTGATTTAAACGAAGATCGATCGATTGCGTTTTCGTTCGATTTCGTCTGCATTCGATTTTACAAACACTTAATTCTGATTGTAACCGTACCGCTTACAATTTCAAGTTACTATATTATTATAGCAGTATCATTAAACAACTGATCATTAATATGGGTTATTATTATCACCTGACCATTCCATCATTACCTTTCATGGTACAAAAGGCACAATAATTAAATATATATATATCGATTCGGATACCCCAAAATGGATTTATTAAACATTACTGCCTGCGTCATAGAGGTGGCAAAAATGTATGGATAATAAACGTTGTCGTTGCTGTTAATGTTCTTGCATTTCAAATGAGAATGGAAACACTACGAAGCATAAAATTTCTTGACTTCTCGTACTCATTTTACACTACTTTCCAAAGCCATGTGATTTTATGATGCAGAAATTTATTGGGCAGGAAAAAATATAAACACAGAATTTTGTTACATGACCCAGTTTTCAAACAATTGCATGTGTGTCTGCGTTGCATTATCAGAAATTCTAATGGTTTTGATATATAGCAATAAATTTTCATAAACGTCAAATTCTGAATAACAAAACATTGTTCGTCATTCCTAACTGAAAACTGTTCAAAAAAACTGAAACAGAAGACAACGTATTACACGCCGCAGTTGCTAGTTAAAGCTATTCGAGGGAACCTTTTTAAGTTTATTAATCCGAATTTTATGCATATTGCTACAGCTAGGCTAAAAATACCTTTGTAAATAGGTAATAATCATTATTTTCTTTCAATAGTTATTTATGCGAAAGAAAGATATTTATAACTAAATGGACACGCATTGACACAATCGTTATAAATATACAAATTTGTGTTTCGAAATGTACGCGCTCAGCATCATGGCCTAACCGCAACAGGTGGCGATATCCAAACGTAATAATATAATGGGCTGATAGGCTCAAATTATGTGCTTCTGCTTACCTGTTTCTGTTTAAAAAGAATTTCATTCGTAAATAATGTCAGCTTTATATGGCTTCCCATGAAATGCTCTGCGTTTTCTGGCTGGAGTCCAAGATATGAGCATAAGATATGTCTGATAAACCTATTAACTGACTTAATCCTTTCATGTCCACTAGGTCCAAATGGATCTAGCGCACACTGCCAATCGTTGTATTTACTGAGTTTGTCGTATGCCGCACGTTTGAACGTGCGTGGTTATTCGCTCATGTTCTAAGGTTCATTAAGGAAACGAGCAACAGCTCCCCGATAGCTCAGTCGCAGGAAGAAACCGGAATTCCGCTTCCGGCGAAAGTCGTGTTCCAGTTGCGGTTCCGGCAAAGGGCAAAAAACATACCGGAACCGGAATTCCGGTTTAAAAATTTTGTATGATATTTTCCACATTTTTGCTTCATCTTTGATCCAAACATATGTAATATACATTATACAATGATCAAGCTGCAATACAACCAAGCAAAAGAAAAGATTAACTAAGCTATTTGCCGTGTAAAACGTAAGTAGGGCACATAATTTCAGTAGGAATTTTTCATAATAGCCTGCAGAAGTTTGTTAACAAAATCTGATTTTTTATTTCATTTAATGAAAGCCAGGTCGATGCTTGTAGCAGTTATTTTACACATTCAGAAGTCTCCGGGTTACGTTCGAATTAAGCCGGTCCAACTGGGTAACAGAGTGTGGCTTACGTAGAAGTACTTAGCGTATGATTGGCTAACAAATTGCGTCAAGCACCAGCCAGTGCGCTTGTAAACTTTGTAAATCAGGCCAAATTGAAGTAAAGTAACGTTATCTGCAACGCAGCGAGAAACTCCTTTCTTGGCAATGAACTGCATATATTGAAACTGTGGAAGCAGCATCACAATTTGTCTCATTTATAGCATTCTGATTAGAAAGTTATCACCATTATCTTCTAACTGACGGGCAATATTTGTCCAACGCTAGAATAAACAGTGTCTCTGGTCAGGAAATTACTTTCTATCTATTAATTTCTCTTAGAATCATACAAACCAATAATTTCAAGTTTCCTACAGAACAACATGTAACAAACGTAAAGGGAGGCGACTGGGGACAGAGCGAAAGTGTTTATTCTACGCTCCATGCGTTGTAAGCACATTCAATTTGACGCAGTATACGCAAAGGTGTATGTATAGTGGAAGACATTTTTTGCTCTGGGTATCCAAAAACCGACATATTGATCAATAAATAAACATTATTAACTTGCCCAGTCTCTTTAAAGTTTCAGAAAGGCAATAATGTCATCGCAATACATTAAGTTTAATGTATATAAAAGTTATTTTTAATGCATTTTAAATGCACTATGCCTTAATTTCTTTCTTCATCTGTTTTATTATATATAAATTTCGAAGACCAGGTTCCAGTACCGGTTTAAATGGACGGTTCCGGTTGCTGGTCCCGGTTATTCCCTGCTCAGTGGTTTGAGTTTGTCAAACATTGCACAGTACACAAATTAATTCGGACATAAAAGTGTTAAAAGTCCCCAGGGAATACCGAAACTGGCACAAGAAACCGGAACCGATTATTTAAACCGGACCCGGAACCTTGTCTTCGAAACTTACACATAGTAAAACAGATGAAGGAAATGAAGGTATATACTGTGGATTTAGAATGTACATATTAGAAATAAATTTTACCTTAAACTAAATGTATTGCGATGACATTATTGCCTCTCTGGCTAAACTGAATCTTATATTAACGAATGGAGTGTAGAATAGACAATTTCACTCTGTCTCCAATCACCTACCTTTACTAGACATAAGCTTGTTATATGTTATGCCATACGAAACTTGAAATTATTTGTTTATATGGCACTAAAATACTATAAAACGATATACTATAACGTTATGATCGATAGCCAGAGACACCCAGTGCCCCTCAGTTAGATATGATTTTCTGATCAGAATGCTATACATGAGACAAAGTGCTCGCACAGTTTCTATGCATACAGTTTATGCCCAAGAACACAGTTTCTGCCCGCTTTGCTTTGGCGATGTGTTACTTTACTGCAATGTAGAGTGATTACTACAAAATTCACAAGCGCACTGGTTAGTGCTTGATGCAATTTATATTATCCAAGCTTACAGCTAAGTACTTCAAATAATCCATACTCTGCTATCAGGGAATAACCGGAACCGAACTTTGCCGGAACGGGAACCAGCAACCGGAACCGTCCATTTAAACCGGATCCGGAACTTGGTCTTCGAAATTTGTATATAGTAAAACAGAATGGAGGAAGAAATCAAGGTATAATGGATTTAAAATGCATTAAAAATAACTTTTACATTAAACTTAATGTATTGCGGTGGTATTATTGCCTTTCTGAAACTTTAAAGAGACTGAGGAAGCTAATAATGTTTATTTATCGATCAAACATGACGATTTTTGGACACCCAGAGCAAAAAATGCCTTCCAATATACAACATTGTGTATACTGCGTCAAATCGAATATGCTTACAAAGCTTGGAGCGTAGAATACACACTTTCGCTCTGTCTCCAGTCGCCTTCCTATACTACACATACGTTTGTTACATGTTCTTCTGTAGGAAACTTGAAATTATTGGTTTATATGATTCTAAGAGAAAATAATAGACAGAAGGTAATTTTCTGATCAGTGGTCATGGACACTGTTTAGGCTAGTGCCCGTAAGTTTTGGACAAACAGTGCCCGTAAGTTAGATGATATTGATGATAACTTTCTGATCAGAATGCTATAAATGAGACACACTGTGATGCTGCTCGCACAGTTTCAATAAATACAGTTCTTTGCCAAGAAAGCAGCTTCTAGCTGCGTTGCAGATAAGGTTAGTTTACTTCAATTTAGACTGATTTACCAAGTTTACAAGCGCATTGGCGAGTTCTTGAAGCAACTTATGTTAGCCAAGCATACCCTAAGTACTTCTGCGTAAGCCATTATCTGTTACCGAGTTGGACTGGTTTAATTGAAACGTACCTCACAGACTTCTGGATGTGTAAAGTAGCTGCTACAAGCATTGACGTGGCTTTGATTTGTTAACAAACTCCTGCAGGTTAGTATGAAAAATTCCAACTGAAATTATGTGCCCTACTTACGTTTCAAACGTCAAATTGCTTAGTTAATCTTTTCTTTTGCTTGGTTGTGTTGGAGCTTGATCATTGTATAATATATATTACATATGTTTGGATCACAGATGAAGCAAAAACGTGGAAAATTTCAAACAGACTTTTTAAACCGGTATGGTTTTTGCTCTTTGCCGGAATTGCAACCGGAATTCCGGTTACTCCCTGTCTGGTATGTATATCAAGTTGAACAGGTTCAATTCTCTAATATATTCCGAACATGTCTGAATGGGTAAGCTGCTACAAGCATTGACCTAGCTTTGTACTGTTAATAGACTCTTACCAGATGATGATTCCTAATGAAACTCTGCCCGACTTACATTTCAAAGCACAATTTGCTGCGTAAAAAATTTTCTTTTGTTTGGTTTTGTTGGAACTTGATCATCGTGCATGTATAATATAACGAATGTTTAGACCACAGATGAAGCAAAAAATACGGACAATTTTAAGTTGCGGTCCCCGTATGGTTTTTGCCGGAACCGCAACCAAAACACTATTTTCGCCGTAATTGGAATTCCGGTTACTCTATGCTTATCAGGTATTTACGGCAATAATTATCTATCATTGAATCTTTATAAAAAACACATTTTTAAACACAGAACACCCCTTTGCAAAAAAGCATCCCTTTTCTTTTATGTTCCATAAACTACTTCTCGTACAGCCAACTCTGGAACTACAGAGTCACTATATAACAAGTGATGCAGGGTTCTGGACGGGATTCACAAAATTACCTAGCTCATTCCCCTCTACTCCACAATGGCGATTAACCCAGCCCAGAGTAACCACGCTATCTCGGTATATATTATTTAGCCACATAACATACTATACAATGCAAAGAGACTTAACCGACCTTTTGCCTAAAATCCAGCGATGCTGCTCTACTATCACTGAAACTATATACCAGATTTTTCGTATAATGACGGGTCTTTCAATAGCCAGAGCCTCTGATTGAAACAATGTATCCAAAATATTTAGAGAAACAGATTCCGTAATAATTGTACCTTTACATAAATGTTGCTAGCATCACAGCTATTGTTACAATTACTAATGGCCAAGACGTCTGAGGGAGCGTGTACGCACGTCGTAAATACGTCGGAGTTAGTCTAGCTGTATGTAAGTGCGTCTAATAAGTTTATCCTTCCTTAACTATAAGTCCAAACTCCAATTCAGATTATCAATACCAGTCGTAGTGGAACTACATTTTTTGAGCAGAGCGACGGCATTAGTAGTATGAACGTACTCAATGTCTTGGGAATATATTATTACCTAGACAACAATGAGTAAATGAAAAAATAGTTCTATTCCGTTCGAACGAAAAGCAAGACAAAGGAAGTCACGTGGCTTATACAGCATTGTGATGAAGGGTAATCGAAGCACAGCAATGAAATCATAGGACACGGAGTCTGAAAATAATTTTGCCTATAACATTCGCACTATACAATTCCTGTATGAACAATGCATCTATTTTCTTATTTCCCTATGGAAAACTCAACGTATTACTGGCCTGTCCACAGTGGGGGTGGGGGGGACCCCCACTTTCCAAATCCCCCATGTTCGTGAGATTTTCCCCCATGTCCGTCCCCCCCACTCGGCCGAAATCCCCCATGTTCAACAACTCCAAAAATTTTTTATGTCTGAAAATTTATGTTTTTTGTTTGCAAATTGTTTTTTAAACATAAATTACCACTATTTATAATGCTAAAATATTGGTTTTAGCTTGAAAGTACGTTCACAGTAGTAAAAATGGTGAAGAATGACAATCGAAGCAAAATGTAAGAGTTATTACTCGCCATACCTAAAAACCCCAGGGTATATGCCTTTAAAACAACTCTACGACCAATAATTAAGCTGTTATGAACTTAATTAGGGTGTTAATTAGCTAATTAGCTTAATTAATGATAAAATTGGCAAGTTGCCAAACTTCTAAAATATCAGGTACACATCCTCACATGATAAGCTTTCAAACAAAAAAAGTTTTTTTGAAATAGGTTCAGTGGTTCTTGAGATCCATGAAAGACGAATGGACATCGACTTTTTTGCTCCCAGACAGAAAATAACCAGTCGTAGTGGAACTACATTTTTTGAGCGGAGCGACGGCATTAGTAATATGAAAGTACTCAATGTCTTGGGAATATATTATTACCTAAACAACAATGAGTAAATGAAAGAATAGTTTTATTTATCCCAGGTTATATGCCGTTAAAACGACTCTACTACCAATAATTAACCTGTTATGAGCTTAATTAGGGTGTTAATTAACTAATTAGCTTAATTAATGATAAAACTGGCAAGTTGCCAAACTTCTAAAATATCAGGTGCACATCCTCACATGAAAAGTTTTTTGAAATAGGTTCAGTGGTTCTTGAGATCCATGAAAGACGAACGGACATCGACTTTTTTGCTCCCAGACAGAAAATAAAAACGCTTCGCTGGGTCGCCTCGCTTGCTCAATTATACAAGACTTACCGCATAGTTAAACTTTTCGTTATAAGCATTATCATTGGCACGAATCCTTCTCTCGGTTTCTGAAAACAAATATATATACTATATATAATACATGTTTGGTTAGTGTAGATAGTATGAAAGAATAGTGACCAAGTCACCTAATTACGTTTAACGCTTAGACGCAGGCCACGAAATAACCGGGATCGTTAATTTTAAACGGAACCGGATCCGGAGCCTGATCTTATAAATTTATATATAGAACATATAAAGGAATAAATAAAAGCACAGGGGCATTGAGACGTGCATAAAATGACTTTTGCGTTGCCCTTTATGTACTGCCGTGGTATTGTTGTCTTTCTGGGATTTTGAACTTGCTCAGCCAGCTAGCTAAAAAATTTTATCAACTTCTGTGTTTTACTTAGTATCGATTGTTATTGTGTACCTCGGGATATGTATCCTGTTCGCCAAGACGACAAAATTGGAGAAAAATAAAAAATTTTAGAAATTTTTACTCGCACCCTAAGCGTTTCTAACTGCGACCCTGCTGTTGTCATTATGGCGCAGGCTGAGGTTGAATAAACCATTTCATAAAAACACGATAAATATCTCCCTAGACCAGTGTACCTTAACTAAATGTGGTACATAGCTTAGTTTCTGCGGTTGATCAAAGCTGCTATGCTATAGTTACCTTAGCCTTGCCTAGCTTCGTGCTTTCGGAACACCCTTGACCGTTACGCAACTTAACTTTGCTTAAGTTATCAGGTTCGACACGTTTGCGCTGCATGGCCCTGTTTGTTTTAAAGATAGAACCGTCCATGTTTGTTTCAATGAAATTGGATATTAAGGACACATTTTAAAAAGGTTGATAGATTTATCCAAACCTGACTACCATCCCTATGCCACATGCCTATGGACAATCACAAGTACCTCAGAATACTCGAGCTGTTGTGAAACCCAACCGTTGATAGACCGATACAGCTATTGGTGGCTCCCTACGTTCCATACTTATGAACTTACAACTTATTTTAACACGAACCTAGCATCTATATCTTAATATTCTCAACGTTAAGCTCGTTCCTTTCTACACAACGCTCACCGGCTAGCATGCAATGGTTAGCCATAAGGCTGAAGGGCAGCCGAAAATCTCAATGTATAAAATTTTGAAAATGAAGTATTTGAAGTAGTAAAATGAAATGGGTTTCCAACTGACCAGTACTGCGTAACCATCAACCGAAATCTCATAATTTCGTTGGCGTAAGGAAAATATAGTACACACTCAAATTGACAGCCTAAGCCCAAAATATACGGATATCACAACAAAAACCTCTTCGCAGAGGGCCACATTAAAACATGTCTGTAAACAGTGTCATTTCGACATTATTGAATTAGGTCATATTGAATTTGGCGTATTCTGCCAGTAAAATTTTGCACCAGGTCACGATATGCAATGTTACGATATCCGGGTTGTAACATGTGGATATGAAATCGTACCCGGACATTGGTGCTCATAATCATTACATATATATCTATATAGAAAATGACTAAATTTGACTATTTTGGTTCCAAAACTAAGCTAATTTTGCCCGTGTAAGGCCCTACAGCATGTTTAACGAAATAGCGCTATAAGCCGTCAAACAACCCCAACAACTAAAAAACTTTATTTTTCTAAAATATGAAAACATCAGTTTTACTGTGCATCTTTAACCCGACTCATTGCTCGAAAACAGCTGCTCGACAGATGCACAAACAACAAAGTTGTAGCGCTCGATGGAAAAATTCTCTCCGATGGTATATATTTTCCAATCCGATTTCTGCGGCAAGAGTTATGATCTAAATTGTTTGTAACCCCAAACGACCAGAATGAAAGTCTCAAATTAGTGGGTTTGTGAAAACCCAGACACGAGATCATTTGACCGTCGTAAATACAAAGCTCGGGTAACTAGAACATTGTATTACGCGCAGAATAAAAAAATGTGAGAACCTCTAAACTGGCGAAGAATCATGTGTGACATAGACGAACAAAAAAGAATTTTTTTTACATATATAATTGTCCGCTTTCAACAAACTATGCTCACTCCACTTAAATTAACAAAAACCATTCATACACCCCTTTCCTGAGATAGATATAGGTATATTATTGGAAATCTTACAGAAACAGCGACTACCAAAGGGAATGATGGCAAGCACATTACTGCTATAAAATATATAATGAATAACTCGGTCCCACAAAGCTTAAATTACAAACCAAAAATAAACAACCTTCCGGTGCCCAAATGCCATCAAATGGTGATATGCTGTTATTTTACACCGAAGCCAAGTATAAATATAATAATAATATGCATAACAGCGCACACAGACCTCTGCCATTAATTTTATTTTATTACTCTGGTGCTGAGTTCTCGTTTTTCGAATAAAAATTCGGCTTTAACGCTAATAACAAAAGGTGGGACGGGTATACTGTTACTGTAACTATATAAATGTGTACCGTGTTACTGTTTATAAATAGTGGACAGCAAGTATATATATCGACTGGCAGTCAGCCAAAGATTTTGCGATCAGATATGGCATAATGTGTGCAATATGCTCAAAATATGCAAAATGCATATATGTGTGTAATATGCTCAAAGGTGTGCAAATGAATCGCGCGAAAATGGAAGCGCTAACCAAACGAGTTGAAAAACTCGAAAATGCTCCGCCTGCGCCTTCTTCCAACGGCGTTACTGGCATCCAGGTTGTCTCGGAAATTCGTGAAATCGAAATGCGCAAACCTAACATCATGCTTTTTAACCTTCCTGAACCCTATATCACGGACCCCCAGGCTCGCACCGCGTTGGATAAAACTAAAGTTCTGAATCTTCTGGATACAATGAAGCATCGTTCAGCAAATTTTAATATCAAGTATTTAGTTCGTATTGGCAAACAT
>JASANE010028636.1:0-14787 GCA_030248225.1 Trileptium ribeirensis | reverse complement strand
TTGGAGAGAGTTAAATATAAAATTTGCTGACGTGTACCGAATAACGGCAAATTATTATAGTACTATTGAATACTTGACTAAACTGGCGTTAATTATATACGTGGCTGTCGGAACCCTAGCTATGTGGCTATGAGGGGTGATACGGTGCGTCAGGGCAATTTAGAATGTCGTTGTGCCGACAGTAAAAACTTTGGAAAGAAATATTCATTCGTATTAATTCTTTTATAATCGTAAACTGCCTCTCGATAAAATTCTTCCAATTAATGTCGGTTTCATCAAAAATCTAAGGAGCGGTTTCATTGTAGATGAAGTTGGCGTTTCGGAGCACGCGTTATGTGACTGGTGCAATTATTGCCGTGACATTTCTGTGGTTTATGAATGGAACAATTGGCAAGATCTTATGCTTGGAGGCCCAGAGATTGACGTTGAAACTGACGAATCAATGTTTTTTTCGACAGAAATATGATCGTGGATTACTTCGGCGGAAAGATGGCTGGGTGGCGAGAATGCTGGAACGCGGTACACAAAGGTGTCTACTTTTCTGGGTTCCGGCGAGAACTATCGGTGTCATCATGCCCTTAATTCGTCAGCGCGTTCGCCCAAGAAGTCATGTACTCACGAACGGCTTTGTTACATATATTCTTGGGTTTACCAGATTGCCGTGACCGCAACCGTACATCGATGAAAGCGTTAATCACGATAATAGACAATTCGTTAATCTTAATAACGCGGAAGTTCACACCCAGAATACTAACGGGTTATGGGGTCAGCTAAAGATGTTTTTTCGACACAGTTGGGGTGTTTCGGATGAATTGTTCGAAAAATACTTGACTGAATTTTTATGGCGTCTTTAGTTTGGTGCTCATCCGTTTGGGATCATGGTTCATCAAATACGGAAGATGTATCGAGTTTAAGATATAAAATGGAAGGACATTTTAGTTTGTTTAGTTATTTAAAATAATTTCTCACTGTGTGGTTTAATTGAGAGAAAATTGGTACCATTAGACTTAACTCGTCACGTTGAATGGTGAATTACAAGTCGAAATTCGGAAAGAATTTTTTTGATATTTTAAGGTAACTTGGTATTGTGCGGAGTCAAAAAACCAAAAAAATTTCTAAAAATGGTCACATAATGAGTACCATTGAATTCAGCTCGTCGAGCTGAGTCCCAATATAACAAAAATTTTACTATATAATGATTGCTTGATTCCCCCACCCCTGCTTCAGCAGTCCCGAAATTTATAATAAAACTGCCATAAAAACAATAACACATGCATGCGATTAAGAGTTGATTCTGGAGAGCCATTGTGGAAATATCGCAACGCCCGGGTTGCATTCAGTAACATTTACGTTCAAGCCTATTTTAAGTGTGAGTTTTCTGTCGTACATGTGAAATAGAAGGCACCATATTCTGCAAATTGTGACTGCGGAATGGAAACGAATCTCATAATCGTCCTCAGAAGTCCAAAATGCCACGTATGCAAATTTGCAATTATTTCCTACGTATGCAAGTTATCGTATCTGGCCAACCCATATATATGTGATTGCTGGACCATCAACATCATATTTCCTGTCAAAATAGCTATTGAGGACGCAGAATTTCTGTCTTACTTTTGATTAAGTTAAAAATTATGAAACGCACAACACAAGACACCCATACTTGTTGCAAAATGTATCACTAACTTCCGTCAAATTATCCTGTGAAGATTTTTGTTAAAGTAAAAATTACTATTACCTCGAATTATGCGTAGTTGTTCACGACCTTTCAAGGTACTATGGAGCCATTATATATTACATAAGCTTTTTTGAAAGTCCATAATTTTGTATTAAGCACTCATCTGAGCAGGATAGAAGCACAAGACCTACTAGTATAGCGTAACAAACATTCGGGGCCCTAGCGGTACCCAGGTATGCTTCGCTGATAGTGGGGCTAGCAACTGATAGAGTATTTGTTTGCATACAAGAGAAACAATGGTAAGATCAATTACTCAACGAGTGGACATTTTTAATCTCGTTTCTCCTTTGAACCAGCGCCGCGCCCGGAATTTTACTAAGGTTAGGGCCCCGATCAATGCTTTGTGCTATAACGGGATGCCTTGTAAAATAAAAAGCGGAATGTACTATTTGGCGTGAAGTGCCTAATTTTTCGGGATATTTAAGCACAAGTTTATTATTTTTCTCGTTTTTCGTACTTGACAGTAATGTTGTACTGAAACCACTAATTAAACTCAAAAGTTGAAGCTAGGGTGGGGTCCGCTTCCACTAGCTTCCCTTCCCTGCTCTGAACGTAATTTTATCAACGTTAAGGTTTACTTTTATACTGAAGAGCATAAAAACAGTGGACGCATGGCTCAACAATATCGGTCTTGATCCAAAAAATTCAAGGCAGCATACAATTTTGGACTTAGACAACTTTAAAACTACTCCTGATTATTTACTCTTTTCTAGGTTAGCGGTCCGGCAATTGCTCTATGATGCAATGCAAGTTTTCTTCTCCTTTTCCAACCTGAACGACTCTAGAGTAAGAAGGCGTTATAATTATATTTTAAATGAATGAAGCATGATTTGCTGGGTGTTCTTTAACATACAATAACAAGAAGCTCAAAGTTTATTGCCGTTGTTGTAATATGTATACAAATTATTTTTAAAATTTTATAATTCGACTAGATAAATAAATAAAAATTATTATTACATAGTCTTACAAGATATTATCCATCCCTCATGACCGCACTTTTTGAGGAATTCCAATTTCAGTCCATATACTTTTGTTGGGTCATGATAATAGATGAAACCTGATTGCCCATATCACCCAAATCTAATCTAATCTGAAATTTGTTAACTAGCAGCTATACGCTACATGAATCTGAGACACGTATTTAACAAATTACCACCGCAGCTTCAGGAGTAAAAACTTGAGCAGGAATCTAAAGCATTTGCGCTAATATATGTTTACAAATTTCCGAAGCGGATTAAGGGTCTATTGTTTTTCTTTGATTAACAGAGAACTGTGTCATCGATGATATTTGCTTTCGATTCCGACCGTGATATCGGCCGGTGTTAATGATCAGAGTTTAGTAAAAAGTTAATAAGATTACGCAACCGATTCCGTTTTTTATGATTTTATGACATTTTGATTCAGAACTACTGGTACACGAAACATTTTTGTCGTGAGTATTTTCCGAGATGGCATTCGTTGGACCCACTCATCGAACCTTAAATCACAGAGCTTCTCTCATAGCTTTGGCACTCGGAAAACTTTCAATGAAAATCAAAAATCTTCAACTTATACATTTAAGCTCGTAACCACTGAATTGTGAACGTGTTTTACAAGGTTTTTGCCAATACAAACAGGGATATCGTTCACATTTCTTTACTGACCCGATCGCAAGCAATCCTTGAGTGTTGTTTCAGTAAAAAATGATTTCTTTAATCTAACGTATCAGCGCAGCAATTTTCTACAATAAATAACAGTATGGCAAATATTTAAGGATAAGCAGTTGCGTTTACAATCAATGAAATCCTATTAGTTGATTTAACCAATGAACAAAACAAAAAATTTCTTTCTCTACAATTTTTAAACCAATATAAGTCTAGGACAACCGAAACTGTCGAACGAGGCCTAAAAATTCTACTACACATAAGATTCGAACACCTAACATAATTAAATATATTGCCGATATTTTACATCTATTACCTCTGTTTACAAAATATCCGTGTCGACCAGCGCCACGTTTTATTCGTGTTTTTCATTACAGTAGTGGTTATGGTATCATTTATAGCTAAAGATTATAGGTATCCGGTTTTTGAACAGTCACTGCAAAAACAAAATCATAAAATAGTATAAATATCGCATTAGCAAATATTTGTCATTTCCTACACATACATTCTCGACATTATTCATTCAATGATTTTTTCAAGCTTCGGGCTGCATAATATGAGCATTTTAGGTTCTGTTGGTGGTGATATATTGTAAACAATGCCTCGGGCGTCGCAAAGACGTTGGGACTGGCCCCACTTTTTGCTGACAAAAGTGAAAAAATCAACTGATGGGGTTATAACAAAATGATTGTACACGACCGCCTCCACCACATTTTTGCCGCCCCCACTTTTGTACAGCTTGCGACGGCCCTGAACAATGGTAACTATGTTCAGTTCAAATTTGAGCATTGTTTTTCGAAATTTACTATTCACGCGTTTTACTTTTCCCCGGCTAACTGGCTGGTTATTCATTCTAGGCCAGTAAAAGAATGACAATTCTTCGACGATGCTTTTAGACGTGACTCGTCGACTGGGGCCGAACTATTTCCATAGTCACGGGGCTTACATTTGGAAGGATCGATTCGTGGCAGTATAATTTGCTCCGGATAGAGCCAGGGTTTGAGCCATGGACGGTGCTGCGATTTCCAATAGGGATACCGCATGCAGACTTGGTGAAGTTTTTTAATGACCTGAAATGAAAATATATAATCTTGATTTTTAAACTAACTTTTAGATACAAGCTAAAACATAATTATTTTTCCACAAGATTAATGTAACATGCTGTGACTGAAGTGAAAACGTTGACATGATTATGAAAATGCAATATTAAACTAGACGCTAAATTAGTAGTCAGATAAAACATAAAATTCGACATTCATTGTATGTAACATAGTACAAATACAGTTTGTAATATAACATATGTAATAAATCCGTGCAGCCAAATGTTTGAATGACGGTTAGAAATGTTACAAGTCAGTTGTGGCAATCGTTTGTTCAAATATTTGTGGTCACCGTAACTTTTTCAAACTCGAGCTACCGCACTCGTTGTAGCCATGCGTACAAATATTTGAACGCACAGCTGCTTATGTTACAACTATTACTTAGCATTATTGAACTCTACTATATTTATGCAGATGGGAATTTGTGTTTGATGTCGCACATTTTCTCTAGTCATTTTGGGCTTTGTCTTTTAACATTTGTTGTTACAGTAGCTGTTTTATTGCCTTCCGCTGATATTTGGCTTCTTAGCAAAGTGCTTTGTTGCATTTCCCTTCACGTTTGATGAAATGGCGAATGGGTGAACACAATGGCAACATATTTACTGTGCCCAGTTCTATGTTGTGTTTCGTTGATGCTGTTGCTATAATGATACAAGGGTCAGTTTAAAAAACATAATTTCAAAACTGTTGACTTGCAGCGGGCAGAAATAAGCTTGATCTCCAGGGTGGGCTTTGCGACTTGAGACGTCACGTTTTGTGTGGATATATGTTTGCCACTGGTAAAAAGCGAAGCCGGAGAATACCGATATATCTACAACGTTAACGGATATTTAGCAAGAAAATATAGGAATTAGCTCTTAGATCATTCGCGTTGCCATCAAAGGCATTTAGGGACTTTAGATATTAATAGTGTTAATAGCCGAAGATCTGCGAGGAATTAACGTTGATTTTAGTTGATAAGAAAAAACTTCATTTCTAATACTGGCCATTTTAAGTTCTACTTAATTATGATGACAAGATTAAGATAATAACAAAAATAGGAATTAGTTCTTTATTCAGGTTCCGTCAAATTTTAGACCATTTAGATATTAAAAACGTTATTGGTCGAAAATCTGCAAGGTAATTAATAACGTTAATTTTAGTTGAAAAGAAAAATCTATATTTCTAATACTGCCCATTTTGTGTTCTGCTTAATTACGATGCCTGTTATCGCAACTTGTATGTGATTAGTACATGAGCTGTATTTTCCCTACAAAATGGATCTAATGTGAGTATGTGCCTCAGGCATTTCCGTTCAGTAAATATATTTATTTTAATAGAATTATTTTACATTGCCAAGAGTAAATCCGACAGCAGTAACAATAATAAAGCTACAGTAAAACATGCATCTATCTGTTTCAGAGTAACAATATAGGATAACCAGTTACTGCGTAAAATAATCTGAGAATTTACGTTTGCACGAGTTAACAATAATGCAAATTACGTTATGAATGCTGAGGTATACGAACATTTTCTGCAGCTATAGATATTGGTCTGTGATCAGTAAATGAAAAATCTAACCCGGTACAACAGCACCCTGCTATTCACCTGATCCACAGAGTCGTGTGCAATAGCAATAACATCAAATAAATTTGTAAGTGTACACTTTGGATAGTTTACAATGTATTTTAAATCACAACTTAGATGAAGTGTTTTAGCATCGTATGATTTAAAACATTAAATATCAATTGAAATTCGGGTAAAATCAGCCTTCTGTGATGTGATATCATGCATGCTCTTCGCTAAACGCTACCCAGCTTTATACATTTTTCTGTTATTGTATTTTATTATTTCTTCTATTATCTATGTCAATATTCTAATATCTGGTCTTCCCGCAATCCATGGTGTTAGCGGTAATCCAACAGTACTCCGAAGAAAATCCTGGCTAAAAACAAGCTTTTAAAAACATATTTTGGCCACCGCTGTAACACAGCGGTAATTGGGTGTCGTGTTATAATTATTCTGGTCATGTTTAAATTGCATGTATTTAATCATAACTGTATTATAATAATAGGTTTAGATGCCTTTGAAAGAATAGAGACTAAAATATGTATCCTTGTGTTGTCGAAATGGTTTTAAATGAATCTTGCAACAGTTAGCGTTTAGAACGTCTGCGGCTTATCACTGTTGCCTTCGAACCACGATTTCACCTAAAAATAGTGTTTCGTGGCTACATAGTCAATTACAACCTCAATTAAGAAGATTATTGGTAGCAAAGTTGGAATTACTGCTCAGCATATCTGTCTCATAATAATGTTCACTTTGTTTCATTTCGAATCTAACTCAGACTGATACTTTCTCTATATCTATTAAGTTTGTTTAATGGCTACACATTTTTTCAGAACTATATTATGTTTTATACCGGTAAGATGCGTGCAGGGGCGTTGCCCGGATTTCGAAACGGGTGTTTAGACGCACTGACCCAGGCGAAAAGGGATTCAAGGTGGGGTCTGATACAATTTTTTATATAATACATTCAAAGTAACCTAGTAACGAAAATTATCTAAAGCTACTTCGTCGACAGAGAATTTTAGCAAAATTCATTTATGTATAATTGTTTTTGTGTATATAAATTAATCGAATTTTTGATGTAAGTTTCTTAGCTTCAGATTACAAATTCTTCCTTTCTTGCTACGATATGACAAATATCAAAAAAAATTCCGACTGAAAAGGAGTCTAGACCCCATAGACCCTGTGGTGGCGCCTTGCATATATGATACAGAAGTGACATTGTTAACTGAACGGTTCCTGCAGAGGACCTGGCTGAAATCAATCCTGAATTGTAAAGAAATACAGTTAAAATAAAATTACCTTCGGCGTTATAATGGTCGTTATTTTGTTGACAGCCCAGTTTGGAAGATCGCCTGAAATACTATGCATCGATTCTGTTAGTTCTGCGACGTATAGACTTTTAGCTTCACTTAAAATCACTTTTCAAATTCTAACGGTATTTCCCGATACTGTCAGTAAAGAAATAAGAAACTATTATACATTTACTGATTGCGTGCGTGGTAAAATTGTTGGAAACTTTAATAAAATGTGTATGAATGTTGAGTCCAAAATTCAATAAACTATAACTTGGTTTTTCCGATACACAAAATCTACTAAATTTCAGTTATAGATTTGCGTTTTATAATTTGATATTATATATAGTATTTTTATGTGTGTACCATTGTTCAGCAGATCTTATTGAAAACTTTTGCTTTTACATTGTACGCATTGCTTAAAAAAGTACGCTCTAACGTGGTACATAAAGTTTGACAAATGGAATATGAACAATACTAAATGAAATATAAAAAACTGTCGAGTCTGTTGCCGAAGGCATATCCTTTCAAATTATACGGCAACTTTCGAAAATATTATAAAAAAATCTAAAGTTTAATTTTACAACCGCGAAAAGATTAACTATTAATAAATTATTGTTTTCGCAGTTAAGCGGTTATGATCAATATTCATAAGATTCATTTCGCTGCAGTACTAACTCATGTATAGCCTACAAGCAAGGAGATGTAACTTGCCGTAGAAACCGGACTGCGACCGTAACAGCCAAGAATATTCTGCCGTAGATACTATTAAGTAGTTGGCTTTAAGCTGTTTCTTTCGTACATAAAAGTTCTAAGTCTGATACGTCTTTGGTTCCCAATTTGCAACAGTACCTTATTTGAGACAATACTGCCGTTTTCAAGAACAAATACTTCGAAATGAATACTAGCAGTTTTAATAAAACATGAATGAGATCAAGTATTATACAATCGTTTAGCTTATAGCCAAATATAGCAAAAGGCACGACGTGTGGTGCATTTATATCCCATTCTCAATGGATCATAACTGTTTAAGCTTTACAGATCCATCTGTTAAATATAATTATGTATCCCACGAAACTTTGCCACTTATGTTTCAGCGGTTGTACGCAGCATTTGATGCTTAAAAAAGATCTAGCCCGAATTCCAGGTGGAAATGCTTTATTTTAGTTATCACAAATTTAATTTTGTGTTAATCAAATAAAGCTGTTCGTGCAACATTTTTAAGTTCCAAAAAATCTGATGCTGTGAATTTGCCTTGTTTACTACAAGAGCTAGTTTTAATATAAGTCCGCACGGGAGCCATGCTGTAGAATTAATACTGCATTTTCGCAACGCAAAGAAATGTAGTTTGGTACATTTCTAAGATTCAAGCCCTTCGCATTACTTAGCATAGACTGGGATAGTCCAAGATTTACATTATATACAATCAGAAGTTGGTTTCACAAATAACTATTGGGTGAGTCAACTTAAGGTGACCCCACCAACCATCCTATTCTGTCATTACCGATATCGAATCGCAAACCCTTGTTACGGAAAACGGGCCTAATTTCATTCTGTTTTTCGCTAACCGAAAATTGGTATAATCAAATCAAGTGCCAGAAATTCGACCTTGTGTTCGACCAGAATTTTGGCGATTTCAGTTTGCAGAAATTCTGTTCCCTAATGTATTATCATTTAAATTTGGATTATACAGTGTTCGCGTACAAATTTAATGCAAAAGTGACGTCACAATCAAATCGACAAATTTTCGTTCTCAAACATTTGGGTAATTTTACTTACATTTTCGCGAATACAAAATGGTTAGATTTAAAACGCGAGCGCTGTGTTCGCCAACAGTTTTAGCGTGAATTTCAATTGACCAAAAAGCGTTCCGTAACAAATTTTTCCAAAAATACAAAACAGGATGGTTGCCGGGGTCATTTTAAGTTTAGGCGCGCATATATTACTTCAACTCATGCACAGCAAATACAAAGACAAACACTAATTGTATGTAATAGTTAAGCTCTGGCGTACAGTGCAAGGGCGCGTCACATACTGACACCGGCAGAAGCGTTGTCCGCCTTTGTCCGCAAAATCCACCTATCATAATAAAAATATGCTGTTCATCTAAAAATTTACCTCTTGGATCACATTGAGAAATATAGGTAACTTGACAGCTGTTGTCTGTCAGCGGCCTTATTAGATAACCGGTAATATATGAAAGCGCACGCACGAAGCCCTTGCGAGGCGGAAAATCCTGAAAAAAGACACAATTTTTTGAGAAAGTCAAACTAAAAAGCTTAATCGTAAAACTGGATTCCGCTGCCAAAGCGTATATGCCTCGAGTTGTTCGGTGGGGCAGAGTGTGATAACGCGATCCGTTATTTTTCATCATTTATGCATGAAATCATGTATGTATGCGCTAACTATAACGGACGACATTACTGTATTACAAGATCTTGGTGCGCGTGGATTTCATGATTTTGGCACCAAAACCAAGAACACGGTTGGGATGCAAATTTTGTGGCCTAAGAACAATGGTTGTAAGGTTCACTACCATGGCGAGCTGAAAGCGCGCGCAAAATTTTAAAATATTTTGCAAAATTTGTGACAATATGGTGAAATTGGGCACAAACTGGGGAAAATTTTACCAAAAGTAGGGGAAAATTAGTAAGCATACTGGGAAGTTGGGCAAAATTTTAGTAAAATTAAAAAAATTTCAAAAAATAATCTCCGTTTTATATACTTACCGCCTCAAACCTTCGGACCTTCCGCACTTATGCGATAAGCCATACATTTCGAAGGAGCCATGGGGCCCTCGTCGAGGCCCTGATCTACCCCATGAAGACACGCCACTACCCCCTGCCCGATGCACCGGACCCCTCCCCCAGCAAATATAAGGGTGCAATTGGCAAAAAGGAGAATGCGGCGGCGGGGGAAGTCGTCTATTTTTTGTCACCACCTTCTGACGACCTCCACCCGAGGGCCTCTACCCCTCTCCCTAGAGACAATTTCTACCACCCCAACATAACGAGGCTACCCCATCCCGGAGACCTCGGAGCACGTAGGCTCTAAAAGTTTAAGTAGGCCGGCCGACGCACGCGATATGCACGCACTAAATTTGATTCTTTTTCCCATCGCAAAAGGTAATATCTATCAGAATACATGCCGGCAGGGGGGTAAGGGGTAACCCCCTGAGGTCCGGACCCCCCCCGAGGTCGATAAGCCAGGGGGGTAACCCCCTGCCCCCCCCCCCGAAGGGCGGCTTGGCGGCTCCTCGACGAGTTTCGAAGTAGGACCTTAGTGCAAACCCTTGCGCAAATTGCCCCTGCTTGTTGCTACCCCATTATTCCCAGAATATGAGCTCCAAAAATTAGGTAACGAATTAATGCTTCGAAAAGGGTTTGTATTTTAATAATTGTTCTGCAAAAACTGCACTCATACGCGAAAAATGTTGCTGCGAGGACCAAAAAAAGTCCTCACGACTAACCCTCCCCCTAGGAAAATTTAGCCGGCCAGGCGGGTTACCCCCCCTGGGATGGCCGCAACCCCCCTGGCATGACCGACCGCCGACATGTATGCCTATCAGAATTACTTAGGACCCTCCAATGTTAGCAATCTCTCAAATGTTTCTACATGAAATAATATATCGGCAACGACATTGATGGTTTCACAAGAATCTACAATAGAAAAAAATTGTAAATCAATAGGTTTAGCAGCCTAAAAAGAAAATCATTTACATCATGACAAACTGAATGATTAATGATCATCATTTCCGTCCGAGTCTCGAGCCACGATCGTTGTAGCACAAAGTCACGATTGCGCAGCGGCGGAAGACTCCTGACTGAAAAATATAAATTACATACTAACGCTCAGGTACGGTTTTATGTTCAAACAGAACAAATGTAACATGTATATCCAAATACTGCTCTGTTCAACGCACACAATTCGTTTAGTGAAACAACGAAAAACGTTTCGGCAACCTTGACTATAAAATACGTTGCGTGAAAATCATAGTCAGAATCGTATTTAGCGACCCAAAGTTACTGCATATAGGGAATGTCACGTATTTCCAGAGGGGTTGGGATAACGCACCTTCACCGCGTCTAACTGCATTTGTCACAAGTCTCGAATCGCTGGTTGATAACCTATTTTACTTTGAAGTTTGAACCTAGTATGCATGGGATCATTAGTATTTGATTAAGGCATGTCGCATGTATAGCATTATATTGAACTCAGTTGTAATCACAGCATGATGGTATTCGAGTGCAAAATCAGTTTTTGAACACAGCCGAAATGTTTATTTCATTTTCTATTTTCCAGAAGTTTCCTGCCAGATAAAATTCTACCTAGTCATTCAATTTAGAGCTCCTAAACGACTTGCTAAAACTAAGTATAAACTAGCTTTTGATGGGGGTGCGAAGCTACCCCAAGGCTCGCGCACCCATAAAGCCAAATTTACGGCCAAACAAAAGCTCCGACCCCCTTCTCCTTCAACCCCGCCGAAACCATCTAACCCCTCCCAAACGCCCACGGATGTTTGGGTCTATAACTTAAAGTCCATTATTAAGTTTTGGCCTTCGTTTTTGCAGCTTGTTCCAAGTAGCAGCCGAAGTTTGCTCAACTGCAAACAAATCAAACCGAATTCGTCCACAGTTGCCGTGGTTCCAGATGCCTTTTTATTGTTATTTGAAGCTATAAAAATGACACAGCATTTTTCGCAGGAAATTACCCTCTGATTTCTCGCGTTTAAAATCCTTCTCCATAACTACTGTTATTAACAATGCCGTCAAATACAACGGGCTCTTCTTTGGAGCTTATTTCCTTCGTCGAAAGATTTATTTTCTACTATCTTTCAATAAAAAGATGCAAGATATATCAAGCTTTTTTGAAACAAATTCCTGTTGATAAATTCAAAAAAGGATATGAAACTTTTTTGGTCATAGCCTGCTGTGACTGATCTCTCAAAAATATGTATATACCACTAAATTTTAAGAACAATGTGAATTTAACCTCGATCAATAGTTAGCTGGTAAGGATCACATTTAAACGTTAAAACACATGTGTGCTGTAGTGTAGCATGTATATTTTAGTTCTGCTATAATTAATTGTTTAGCTTTAATTGGGCGTATCCCGTGACTGCAAACATTGTGTTTTAACGTCTTTATAGCTTGCATTAAATACAAAAGTTGTACTGGTAATCTTTCCGCCGAAAAGTGTTGTATTCCAGACCGACTTCTAAAACTCGATAATTTGCAGTCACAATAAGCAAAAAGGTATTAGCTACTACGAACATCGGTAAGGAATAAGTAGCAAAAGTAACTAACGAGAATAATAAAATACGTCGTTGTTCGGATTGAGACAGCCGATATCTTGACAATCGATCATGAATTTGTCCCACTCCAGTCGATAGTCCGGATCATGTAGCACGTCGTAGACAATAGAAGCTTTGATGTCGGCAAATTCAACCCGAGCCTTAAAAGGTAAATATTATTGTCACAGAATATTGATAAATTCCAGTTGTTTTCAAGCTGTATCGCATCAGCAAACTATAAATGTGTAACACAGTAAGATACAAACCACCCTGTAATTCGATCACAGGAATGACGAGTTTTCCATTTTAAGACAGATCTTATGAGTGCTTGATCCGCTAATAGACGACGTGTCACTCGTTACGCTGTCTTACTATATATTCTTATTGCTTTCTTAATAGAGTAATTATATTTTTTGTTGTTTTAACCAAGAATACAAATGAAACTTAAGATACATCCTCAAAATATTGAATCGTCTGAAACTACTAAAATGCAGACAATTTTAGTATAAAACCATACTGCCTTGGTCCGCTAATCCTTTCATGTAAAGCAGAATCCTCCACAAAGGTTATGGGACAGTCTGAAAGATAATTTTGCAGTTAATGCTGAAAGTTACCCCAGGTTTTATCGTTAAAGAGGTGTTAATAAAACGACTTAGTTGAGCAAAGATCGCTTGAAACCCTCTACCCACTCAACTGCATTTCCTAGTATAATTTGTGTTGCTTTGCGAAATTTAAATTTTGACGCTGTATTATGAACGCCATAACAAAAGGGGCTAGCGATGACACGGCTTCGCCCCTGAAGTTACTACATGGTTGCCATAAAACGTCTAGTCTAAGCAATTTTGCGACCTAATTAGCACACTGCGACGCTTATACAATGCACAACACCGTACTTGCCATTTACGCAATGGATTCAGGACAAAATGAAAATTTTTAACCCAAAAATTCGTAGTTCTCGTTGCATAATTGCAACCCTACTTTTCATTTTTGATATAAAAGTTATCACAGGTTATCATTCGACTTCTGGTTCGAAATCGGCCCAGCGCCTATGCACTGCATGTACCTATAAGTTGCATGATCATTATGTTGAATTTAAGCTACTAGGCAGAGAATAAAAAAGTGTCCAAAACACTTTAAATTTGGACTGACTTTATACAAATTTTATACAATTAAAGACGTGGCGATTTATGATCATTTATGTGTAATGCGTTCGTGATACATGCATGACATTTAAGATGAAAGTATACTGCTGACGTCATCAATGCCCAGAGTTTTCTACGAAATAAAACCTTTCACGTACCAAAATCTGACTAATGTTGCTATCGTCACCAGTATTTTAGCAATAAATAAATCGACTTCGTTTAAAGCTAAATAAATGGTTTATTCTTATTGAACCCGTATTGGCCGCTCATTAGGTCGTGCTTAAATTGCGTTAGATCCGATCCGTTTCAACCCGATTCGATCCTATTTCCACGTGTATTCTATATAAAAATTGTTCACACTACAGCCGGGCCGATAAGATCCTAATCAGATCTGATCCGACATAGCATGCATAATTTTGCAGGATCCAAATAGGATATGAATCGCATGATACAGTGGGAAAATCTTCATATGCCTATATATACATGCATTATTGAACTGGTTTGGTCACAGAAGCGACTCTACAAATCCCAATGGTTCAGCAGAACATTCAGCGGTTCCAATCAATAGGTATTGGCATTGTATGTTGTAATATTAGCATGGCATTGGTGGTTAGTGTGTATTTATTGTAAGAAAAATAAATTGCAACAAGTATAGCTACGGAGCGAGTGAACTTCACAAAAAATGTGTTTAATGATGCAGTAATACCATTGGTATCTCTCTGTATAGGTCCGGGAGTTGTGATAGAACATTCTTAATTTTTAAATGTAAGCCCGTCTCAATTTAGCGGTTATTGTGAATAGTTTGATCAATTTATTAGTAAATCAAATTTCAAAGATGCTGCGATGTTATGTCAAATTTTGACAGCGTGTGTGTTCTCTAGTAGCATTTGGATAACTTGCTCGTTGTGTTATAAAGCAACGCCTACTGAGAAACGTACCGTTAAATAACCCCTACTGGAAATAAGACAACAAAAACATAAAAGCCTCTGTTTTGCTCCAATACGCAAAGTGCAAATTACACGGTTGTTACG